>BJBW01010204.1:0-114965 GCA_004320125.1 Scolopax mira
CCTCTCGGGTCCTACTCACCACACTGTTCTTGATACAGCCCATCCTTTTGGCCTTTTGGCTTGAGAGACAATCAGCAACATAAATATGAAATGAAGTTCTACCACACTTAAAATGCATTGAACTAATTAGCAAGTCTTAAATGATGCATCCTAGAATACATCTGATTACCAGTCTTTGCATTGGCATCACGCAAGCACTGTCAGTGATACATAGATCCCTCCTCAATTTCACTGAACTGGGGAGACTCCAAAGTTACAATAAAAGCTCTCATTGTTAGTTTTTAAGCGTGAAAGCTCCACCTCAACCTATTTCTAATATGCGGAGCATATATTTCTAGTATGCTCACACTTCCATAGTCCTCAGTAATAGCAATGTCTACCAGCTTGTGATGGTCACACACTTCATATCCACACATACATTCCTTAAATTTAACAACACTGGTGATCTTGCCTCCAGACTGGTCCCTGAGGTGCACCTCAGACAGCCTGCCTCCTTCAGTATCTTGGCTTCCCTTTAGCAATCTCCATACCTGATGGTGACCCTTACCTGTAGCTGTCTGCTCCGTGTTGTCACCTTCTCTGAGGGACTCTATGAAATGTGTAACATAAATCAGACAGATTTGCTTGGCTGCATTGCTTTTGCCTTAACAGGCAATCATTTGCCTTAGCAAAGATCTTATCAGGCTGACATGATCTAGCTTTGATGAACCATACTGTAGTTGGACACATTGTTCTCTTACCTCTGGGACTTTAAACAGTCAAATTAACAAGGCATGGAGTTGCTGTTCCCTCCAATTTCCGCTGCCTTTTTATAAAAAAAAAAAAAGAGGTTTTCTATTCTCTAGTAATAGTGCTTCACCTCCAACTTGGCTGATTCATTGGAAGTCTTGCTAAGGTTTTGAAAAGGTAACT
This sequence comes from Scolopax mira, assembly GCA_004320125.1. Taxonomy (NCBI): domain Eukaryota; kingdom Metazoa; phylum Chordata; class Aves; order Charadriiformes; family Scolopacidae; genus Scolopax; species Scolopax mira. The sequence goes on from BJBW01010204.1 coordinate 913, forward strand.
ACGATTATTCTAGCATTTGAGGTGCAATTTTCCTGGGCCTGACACAAGAAACAGCCCAAGCTACACTTCCACTTCACATCTGCTGATGTCATAATTTACATTATCCTCACTTGCTTTAGGTTCTCTGCCAATACCCTGATATAAAGATTTTTTTGATTGAAAACTGAGGCAATGTATTCATTCACGATTTGGAGCAGCCTCAATTTTCACTCCATCTCTGGTGTTTAGTGAACATACACCTTTCTTCTCTGAATAATTTTTATTTATTTAATTTTATATAATTGAAGAATACTTTGCTATCTGCTACCCTTTCCTCTGCAACATCTGGCTCACGTAGATTTTTATCCATTCTTTCTCTCTGATTGCAGTTTCTAACCCTGCAAACTGTAGCTTCCCTATTTCATTTCCTGTAGGTTCACTGACTGCTTTAATACCCTCTTTCAGGTAGTTACTCATTCATTAGGTCTACAGTTGACCTATTCCGATCTCTTTTAGGAGATGAAAGTGCTATACAGGATTTTTCATTTTGGATTTAAAGCAAGTCTGTGATTCTTCCACATGCAAATGCTTGAGTTTTTAGGTCCAGGCAGTCTCACAAGTCATTTTTCCATAGTTTCTTAATGTTTGTCCTTGATATCCACGATTATAGGACCAGACCTATTTTTGACTCTCCTGAAATTTGCAGTGAAAAACAGGAGCCTTTAATCAAAGGTTATTTTCTGCAATAAAATCCTTTTCATTTACTGAAAACAGTTCTAAAGTAACTTCCCTTTGGCCTGTTGTATCTGTTCAATGGCTGCTGCTAGAAAAAGTTTATTGCCCATCACACCTAAGAATGCATACCATATTTGTTTTCCACACTGTTTGGGGAACTAAAGGCTTCCCTAACCCTCCCTGTTGTTTACTGTTGATGGAAATCTCTGTCCACAGCCATCCCTGAACCTGAGGGTCTAATTTGGAGGCTTTTTCATCACTCTTAGCCACAGTCACTTTCAAAGAAGAGTTTTATTTGTACCATCACCTTTTCTGTCTTCTCAATCTATTGCTTCATTCATTTCATATTTCAATTAATAGGTAATACAAATACTACCTCTGTCCTAATTTTTCTCTTTTCTTTAACCCCTCCAGGTTAGAGGAACATAAGGAGAAAAAAGGTGGCTTCATGGTTGGCCTTAGCTCCTGGCTTACTTGGCTTCACAGACTAGGGGTGGTACCTGAGAAGGATGTCTCTTTCTATGTAACCATTTTCTGGGGAAATCAGCCAAAGATTGAAGAAATTAAATACATACACACATATACATTTAGAAGTTTGAGCAAAATTAAAACAAGAATGTTAGATCTATGTTTGTTGCCAGTGGGAGAACACACCTTAGTGTAAGCAAAGCTCTTGTCAAAAATATTGCCCACAAGAAAATGTTGTTCCCTTTTCTGCTGTGGGAATGTCCTGCAAAAGGAACATCAGGCACCAAAACAGCACAGCGGCTGTTGGCTGTTTCTTCTCAGTTGTTCCCAGAGTCTTTCAGGCTCTTCCTGGAGTCCCACATCCCTGTAGTCGGTAGCACTTGGAGCAGCAGCCAGCAGTTCCTGGGTAGCAGGAGGACAAGCAGCAGCATCTGCTGTAGGAATGAAAACTGAGATGGAAAGAGAGAGCCAGTGAGGTTCAGAAATTGATAGCCACTGTGTAAGAAAAATAATAGCTCCACAGTGTCTCTCGAGTATTAACCTATGTATGTCTTCAAGATGCCTGTTATTAATGTTATTAATATTTCTGATTTCTGTGGTATTGTTTTTCTGATTGATATTGATTTATTTTCTTAAAAAAAAAAGGGAAGGGGAAAACTGAAAGGAAAGCTTGATAATCCTGATCTCTACAATGTGACAAACTAGTGCCCTGCCATAGGCCAAGAACAAATCCAGAAGAGAAGCCAAGCCTGAGACACAGATAGAACACATAATGAATTAAGTTATTGACCACCGCACAAATCAAGGCCTCATCTTTGCCCCTCCCTCCCACACACACACTCAAAGGTCAGCCTGGAGATGCCCTTGTGGCCAAGAAGGCCATTGGTCTTCTGGGGTTCATCAAAAAGAGAGTGGCCAGCAGGTCGAGGGAGGTCATTCTCCCCTTCTATTCTGCCCTGGTGAGGCCACATCTGGAGCACTGTGTCCAGTTCTGGGCTCTCCATTTCAACTGGAGACTGCTAGAGAGAGTCCAGCAGAGGCTACAAAGATGATCAAGGGACTGGATCAGCTCTCTTATGAGGAAAGGCCAAGAAACCTGGGTCTGTTTAGTCTGGAGAAGACTAAGAGGGGAGCTCATCAACACTTTATTTCAAATATTTAATGGGCAGGTGTCAAGAGGATGGGGCCAGATTCTTTTCAGTAGTGCCCAGTGACAGGGGAAGGAGCAATGGGCACAAACTGGAATATAGGAAATTCCATCTCAGTGTAAGGAAAAACTTCTTTAAGGATGAAAGAGCATGGAACAGGCAGCCCAAAGGGTGTAAAGTCTCCTTCTTTGAAGATATTCAAAACCCACCTGCATGCATTCCTGTGCAACCTGCTCCAGGTGGACCTGCTTTGGCAGGGGGGGTTGGACTAGATGATCTCTAAAGGTCCCTTCCAACCCCTACCATTCTGTGATTCTGTGTTATGGTGGGAGGAAAAGGGTGCCCCCCTGAAACACAAGGAGAGCAGCGCCTTGGAAAGGAGAAACTGAGAAAACGGTGAGGAGACGGACCTGCGCCTTGGAGCCGACCTGGGGGACTTTGTGCCGCGTTTTGGGCAGGGTGGGTGGCCCGGGCAGAGGCAGAGCCAGGGGAAGGCGAGCGTGCGGTGCCTGAGGGACCCAGGGCCGACAGACCCAATGGGCCCTTCCACAAGGGAGCTCGCCCCGGGGCCACCGAACGGCCGGTGAAGGCGAACCCTCCAGCCCGCGGGACTGTGAGCGGGAGGGGGTGGCGAGGCTGCGGGACTGAAGCGGGGAGCACCGCCCGTCGCCACCGGTGCTCGCCGGGGGGCAAGCGCCGCTCGCCCCGCCCCGCCCCTGCCTCCCACCGCGCTCCCCCGCGGGGCGGGCCCGCCGGGCCGTCCGCACCCTGCGGCCAGCGCCGTCCGCAGCGCGGCGAGGTGCGGAGCGTGAGGTGGAAGGTGATGGCGGCGCCGCCGCCGCCCACCCCCGCGGTATCGGGTCCTCTCGCCGTGCTGGACCCCACAGGTGAGCCCCATCGCCGACCCCGCCGCAACTTTCCTGGCCCCGGGGAGGCGACAGCCGGCTGCGGGGTCCGGGCGAGGCGGGGAGGGGAGCTGGGGGACTAACCCCCGGGAGGGCGCAGCTGCCCCCGCCTGAGTTAACGGGGCTGTGCCCCTCGGGGCGGGGACACGGGGGGATGTCAGCCTGTGCGGGTCACACCGCCTGTCTCACTGAAGTGCTTAAAAATACCAATTATTTTCTTCTGAGCCTTCCGCCGCGCTTAATGAATCGCCGCGCCGACCCTTTGGCATTGGAAGGGGTAGCTTTACGCGGGACGTTAATGGGAAATTCATGTAAATCCTTCTCTGCTGCACGCGAAGGGGCAGCCGCTGTTGCGGGAGCGGGGTGCGGGGCGGCGGGGCGTGACAGGCTGTGGTCGGGTGGTGGCTGGATTTCCCTCCTCCGCTTTCTACGAAATTTCGGGGTTCGTCGCTGAGGCGATGAGCGGCTTGCGCTGGCAGCGCGCCCCCTGAGAAATCGGAGGCGTACGCGAAACTGAGGACAAACATTTCATTCTAATCAACTTCACTCGAGCCGAGAAATTACCGAATTTATCGGTAGGAATTACTCTGCGTGTGCGGTGTCTGAAAGAATAGGTAGGGACTCCGCTACGTAGCCAAGGACTGCAACAGCCACTTTAAAAAAAAAAAAAGTTAATTTTTGTCTTAAATTTTGAAGAAAAACGGTGTTAGTGTTGAAAAGGTAGCAGTGAAACATGTGCTGTAACTTAAAAATGTCTTCAGGTAAGCAGCTGAAAAAGCAGAGCGTGTATCCTAGTTTTAAACTAGTGATTAGCTGCTCGTTACATTATTTATTAGTGAAACAATTGCTGCCAAAGCAATGAAGTCATGGTGGTACTGCTCGATATCCCTTACTATAGCTATACTACACAGTATAGAGGGGTTTCTGGGTTTGTTTTTTTTTTTTTTTTTTTTTTTTTTTTTTTGTTAGTTTTGTAAAGAAGTACAGTAGTGTTTCCTATGGTGTTTTTAGCATAGTATTTATACTACTTATAGTATTTCCTATGAATATATAATGTAGTTGTGGATTATTCCTCCACAAATTCGTAATAAAGATAAGAGATGCACCTTATAAAAGCTGCTATCTTGTGGCTTGAAACTAATGCTCTTGCACCTGGTTTAATTAGTTCAGCCCTCTGGACAAGTCAAGCATTTAATCAGAAAAGGAAAAGTAATCATGAACAGCAGGTGTGAGTATCTCTTTTAAGCACCTCACTTCATCATGTTTAATTTTGGAAGGCAATGTAGGATTAATTTCATTTCACTGGCATAAACAATTTTTGAAAATACACAATGAGGACTGTAGCTGAGAGAGATGTCACTGAAGTGAGCAGTGCAGTAATTAAAAAGTATTAATTTAGCTGCAAAGTTTTTCCCTTAAATATTTTCTCGATAGCAGCAAAGCAGCAGATACCTTTGATACTAAACTCCTCCATCTGTGTTGATTTTCTGTTTAAATTATCTTATTATATTTTATGGTTAATGCCACTCCCTGAAGCATGTCACAATTTTTAGTAATATTCATTAGGTATTAAAAATACACTTTTTTTTTTTTTCTGACACAAAACTTTCTTTCCTTATATTTTTTCTTATTAGGATGCTAATATGCGTTGGGCTGGGGCATTATTTGAAATTCATTGAATTCCATTTAGATCACCTTAACTAGATCAAAGAGGAAGGTATGAAATTCTGTGGTGCTAATATTCAGCGAATGTGATAGTGATCCCAGCAAATTGCTACATCTTGCAGCAATTCTTTCCTGATAAAAAAATCATTCCACACTTTTTAATAGACTTTGTGACATCTAGAGATGGATTTTAAAAGAAGCTGTGAAGTTAGCAAAGTATAGTTGCCTTGGTCTAAATGTAGACTTTTTAAAAGTTAAATTGCAGCTCATACGCAAATTTTCCAGAGTTGAGAGGTGCTGTTTCACTCTGTTCTTTCTTTCCTTTGACTATCAGACGTGTGCCATACCATGGACATGTTTCATCATAAATCTGTTCTCCTTTTCAACTTACACTTTGCTTCATTTAAACCTAGACCCTACCATTCATCATTTGATCCATCACTTCTACCAGCATTGCATTCTACCAGCAACTTGATCTATACCTTCCCCATGAAACCATTCATTTTCCATAGTCTTCCTACAAATTAAATTTATCCCCCAGCCATCATGAATGGAGCATTGTAAATACAATTTTGTTTTCTGCAACTGATGAACAGACATAAGGTTTTGCTGAGCCCAGCAGAGCTGAGTCTTCAGGAGGCACTTTTTCTCTTGGCTTTCTGGAGTATGATCTCAATTTCTCTCCTCAAGGGCCTTTCTCTCTCCCAAGATGACAGCAGTCTGGTGTCTCTCCTCCTGGCAGCATTCTCTTTCCTTCTTGGAGTAGTGAGGCTGAGTAGCACAAGCAGGTACTTCGCTGACAGACATCTAGCGAGCAACGCAGAGGGTGTTTCTGGGACAGTTGCTTTTTGTGCACAATTTAAGCCTGTGCCAGGCAGAGCGCAAGCCAGTGATGTGGAAGCAGCATTATCTCTCTAATTTATCTTCCAACTTTCACAGTATCAAAACTCAGTGCAGTATCAAAACTCAGTTAATGCGTCACTAGCCAAAACTGCTGAAGAATATTGCTGATAGAAGGTAATAACATGTTCAGGCTCTCTATTGACCCTGATCTCAAGCTCACACTAGTAAGGATATGATGAGAAGATTTCTTTCTACACGCTTGTTTTTTTTGGTATACTAGAGATAAGAATTTGAAGCTATAACTAAATCGGAGTAAGGTTCAGACTAAGAGTTTCTATGTTCATTTTGAATCATTGTTAAAGAAGTTAAAGGGGATAAATGTCAAAATTATTCCAAGAGTCATTCCGGTGTTAAAAAATTGGAAAGTCAATACCCTACATTGACTGTCTCTTGCACTACAGGAGCATCAGTGCTGGAAGAAAATTCAGCCTTGAAATACTGATGGCAACATTTCCTCTGCTCTTAATTTACCAGCTGTTCTTGTATATGGTCAGCCTTCGGTCCAAGCCCTGCCACCAAGAGTGTCAGGGAAGAAGGCTGGGCCAGCCCCTATCTCTGTGTTCCTGAGGGAACAGCCTGGCATTGGGTTTTGGCAGGTAGATACAGTAAAAGCAGATCCAAAAAACTGCATGGCAACTGCTACAAACACCAGTAAACAAAAGACTTGAAAAATCTTGGGAGCCAACATGACTGAAATAGTAGAAGGGAGCTAACAGCAGGAACCCTTTGCAGCCATAGCGTTTTTCATTGGAGATACTGCACTGATTTACAGATATTACTGAGGGCAGATTAGACCCTTAGTTTATCTCTGTGAAATCTGATTAACTTTTCCCAGTACAGGTTACTTTGAGAAAAATTCAGACACTTTTCATAAAAGCAGACATTCGGTGATTTCAGAAACACTTGGCTGAGGAGCATCTGTTCTGTTGACTTTCAGGTTTGCGTTCCTACATCCTTGTAGAGTATGTCTACGTTTCAGCTGCAGTTTCATAACAGTGGATACGAGCACATATACCCAAGCCACCTTTAGTTTAGCTGTCTTGATTATCACAAAATCATCGAATGATTCAGGTGGGAAGGTACCTCAGGAAGTTGCTAGTCAAACTTCCTGCCCAAAGCAGGATCAACTATGAGGTCAGACCAGGTTGTTCAGGGCTTTTTCTGGTTGGATCTTGAAAACCTCCAAGGATGGAGACGACGCAACCTCTTTGGACTGGTTCCTGTTCCAATGTTTGACTGTCCTAATGTTGAATTTTTTTCTCCTTATATCCAGTCTGAAACACTTCATGTGTTTCAGTTTATGTCCACTGTCTTTTGTCCTCCTGCTATGCACCACCATGAAAAAAACCTGACTCCATCCTCTTGACAACCACCTCATAAGCACTGAAAGATTACAACTAGCCCTAACAAAAGCCATCTCATCTATAGGCCAAGCAAGCCCTGTTCCTTCAGCCTCTTCTCATACAGGGAGTACGCCAGCCCCCTGACCTTCTCTGGGGCCCTCCGTTGAATTCAATGCAGTTAATTGGTCTATTTCCTCTACTGAAGCCTGAAAACTGGGTCTAATATATAATATGTGGTCTGAAAAGTTCTAAATAGTGGAGTGTAGTTACTCCTCTGATCTACTAATGATGCTTCTGTATTAACATTCTGTTAATACAGCCCAGGATGCTGTTGCCAGGGCACACTGCTGGTTCCTCTTCAGCTCATTGAACACCTCTTCAGCTCAGGTCCCTTTCAGCAGAGCTGTTCCCCAGCCTATCTGTCCCCTACCTGTATCATTGCAAGGCATTGTTCTTTCCTTTGCTCAGGACTTTGCATCTCCCTGTTGGATTCTGTAAGGTTTCTGCAGCCCTTTTTTCCAGCCTGTCTAGATCCCCTTAAATGACAACCTTGCCCTCCATGGTATTGACTGCTCCCCTGGGTTTTGTGTCATATGCCAGCTTGATGAGTAGGTATACAACTTTCTTGAGGTCATTGATGAATACACTAAATGGGACAGGTCCCAAGACAGACTCTCATAGTACTCCTCATGCTACTGGCTTCTAGGTGGAGTACCGTCTATTAAGCACTCTTTCTGAACCCGACAATACAGCTGATTTTTTTTTAACCATCTCAACTGAGTTACAAGAACGTCATGAGATACTATGTTAAATGCCTTGCTAGTTTTAAGGTAAAAGACATCCACTGCTCCACAAGTCCGGTCTTTTCATCCTGGCAGGCAGCTGGGTTCGTTAGACATGATTTGGCTGTGGTAAATCCATTCTGACTGTTGCCAATCACCTTGTCTTTGTGTGCCCGGAAATGTCTTACAAGAGGATTTGCTTCATATTTTTGGTCCCAGCTTCCCAGGAACCAAAGTGTGGTTGTAATTCCTTGAGGCTTGTAGTTCTTCAAATCATCATTTTGGCCTTTTTCAAAGATAGGTGGAGCATTTGCCTTTCTTCAATTATTTGTGATTCCCTGATCTCCATGACTTTTCAAAGATGATAGAGTGCAGCAAGGACATCAGATGTTATTTAAAATCTGGTAGTTACATTGAATAGATCATTTCAGTTTATGGGAAGGGCAACTGATCTGTGGAGTTACGTGCCTGACAACTTCTTTCCCCTCTTGGCCTCATTGAAAGAACTGCCTTTAACCCCATACACTTGGCGAAGAACTGATCAGTAATGAAGAACCTCTCCGTTTCCATGCCCCAGTGACCCTCAGTGGGTTAACAGGGAATGGCCAGAGGCAGGCAGGGGGTGCAGGCTGGAGGGGAGATGTTTGGAGCATCTTATGAATTATTTCTTGATCTTCAGCAGGAAGACTTTGTACATGCATGTGAAAGAGATTTCCTAAACTCAATAGATGATAATTGTCTTCAGTAGAGTTGCTTACGTTTCATACTAAAAGACTGGACTCATTTTGGCAGGTTGTTCTACTGGAGAAATATCACCAAACGCTTTTATTATTTTTATTATAAATGCATTTATTTATTAATTGAAAGTATTTGACTTGGTTTGCAAACATCGCTGTTCTAGCCTGGCTTTTGAACTGTGAACGTTTAACCGAATTACCTGCCTTCAAACTGACTACATAACTCAAGTGACTCACAGTGAATGGCTTCTACTTACTTTTTGACTTTCTTGCATTTCCCCTGCTTTTGCTTCCAGCAGCATTATCAAGCCCGACCCAAAGAGCCTTCCCTTCTCACCTCCCTGTTCCTGGCAAGGGCTGTGTCTTCCAGTGTGCAATGCAATGGGGCTGGGGCTTTGATGGTAGTAACCTGTGGTTGCAACTCAGATGTGCTACCACAATAAAAAGGTTAAGTGGCTTGAAGCAGGCTGAAAGTAGTAGGTGAGCCTTCCCTTTTTTCATTTTTGGGTATTTGAATCCAAATCCCAGTGAGACTGAATGTATTTTATGAAACAGCCACTGTTTAAAAAGGTAGCCCCATATATCCTTACCTGAACAACTACATTACAGCTTTGCTTTGGAGATACAGATTGGTTTGCTTACTCCAGTAAATGTGAAGAGCACATATGTTTTAATGATAGCATGCAGAGCTGCTGCTAATCTGGTTTAAAATTGAAGTTTTTCTGTTCTTTCCGGGTAGAGTTAAATTGGCATTTACGTAGGTAACTGTTTAAGGCATGCAGGATCTGATGTGAGCAACACTTAATTATAAATGTTACTGAAGACAAGGCATAATTATCATTGTCACTGACTTTCAGTTTAGCTTATTAAAAACTCGTCTCATGTGTGTACCCAATGCATGTGTATTAAGTTATGCTGAGCTTTAGCTAACTGTGGTTTTTAATTTCCTTTGTTGTCTGCCAGCTCTTTTCCTTAGTGGGAGAACAACGATGGGTTAACACCAGAAAACATTAACAGAAGAAAATCTTCTGTTATTTTGTGTTTGTTCTACCAAGAATATTGCAATGAAAAGCGCTCTCTTTTTTTTTTTTTTTTTTTTTGTGTGTGTGTGTGTCTCCCTCCAGGACAATTTGCAAAAAGGAAGAAGACTTCCCTTTGGTTCACAGTCGCTCTGCTGGTAGTGTCTGTTTTCATACTGACCATAGGGCTGGCAGCTACCACAAGAACAGAAAATGTCACTGTGGGAGGCTACTACCCAGGCATCGTTGTGAGTAAAGAAACCTATTTCAGATTATTGGGTACTGACCAGATTAATTATTATCAGCTGGATACAGGAAGCTCTGATTGAATGAAAAGAGAGAAGAAAATTTAGTCCTATGGCATTGAATTAAAAAAAAAAATATATTCCTCTTGCATTTCATAGGATAGAGATGCTCCTTTGTTTCGATTGAGTTCTAAAGTGTGGTAAGGTCGAGGGATAAACTTTGTTTTTCTGTAGTGCCCCAAAGGAGAAGCTGTTAGGCAGCACAAGGGGGTCCAGGCTGCAGTGTGCTGGGCTTGGCAGACTAGGTGAGAACCTGGGCTTGACATCCCATTGATCTCTGTTAAATGTGGGCATGTAAGTGTCTGAACAGTAAGCATGGGATAGATTTAAATGGCCTTTTAGAGGTTTACTATATTGATGGTAGAAGAAGTCACTTAGGTCTTGTGTCCACGTGTCAGGAATTCTGCTGGCTCCATTGCAGGGAGAGCTCTGCAGATAGGCGTATGGAACTTCTCCCTGCAGCCTGCCTAACATCTTCTTGTGCAGTCTTGTTGTCAGTCCTCTTGTAAAGATGTCCTTCTGAAATCCTTAGTCTTGTTTTGTCTTGGGAACAGACTGCTTAAACACATTCCTGCACTGGGCACAACATTCGAGTTGCATCTGCTATGCCCTGTGGTGACAATTCAGCTCCCTTTCTGATCTCAGAAGAAGAGGTCATACATATCCAAAAGGGTGGAAAACCCCTGGAGTCAAAAGTTTTTTGGGATACTTGGCTTGAGCTTTAAACTAGAGGAGTACGAGCAGCAAATAGACAAAGGCCCATCTGCCTCGTTTGGTCTCCCTGAGCCAGCCAAGAGGAGACAGAAGGTGCAAGGTGAAGGAAGAAACTCATGCACTTAGAGTTAGTTAGGAACATGCTTAGGTATGTGGCTCCAACATGACTAAAATCTGTTGTAGGGTGCTGTTACTTCTTGTTCTCTATGAAATGAAATGACCAGAAAAGAGAGCATACGTTTTGCAGTGCCATTAGTAATTTGTGAGTTGGAACGGTTCCTCCTAAGCAAGTTCTCTTACCTCTTAGTGTCATGCTGAGAACAGGTCTTCCAGAAAGATAATTTGGGGATAATGATCTATAAGGAATGGTGTTTTAAAAATAGAACAAAAAGTAGTTCCAAGAATAAAACCTTAAAAGAATGATTCTTCCTTTCATTAAGCTAAAATAGATAGATAATGATAAAGGTCTCTTCTTCTTCTGTAATTTGAATTAAAATATTTTAGAAGACCATATTAGCTGCATTCATTTCCTTGAAATAATTTTAATTTTTAAACTATTGTCTTTAATAAATGTAATAAGTAACAAGCCTATGTGCATAAACCAGTTTATTTCAGCATTTAGTTTCATTTAGAAATAACACAATGTTATTCTAGTCTATTCACTCATTTGAAAAATATAATCTACTAAAATATTTTTTTTAGATCTTGGAGTCACTATTAATAAGTAGATAAATAGCTAGAATTTATCAGAATACATTGGAAACAAAACTTTTCATTAATAATTTTGCCCCTCAAAAGATTATTGGAGTAAATAATTTTCATAAAATTCATAATTCTTTTTGTGCACATGTGATGGATCATTGAAGTAACTGAGAGTGAGTGAGGGGTAATTGTCAATGTAAACTTCATTAAAGCACTAAATATTCCAAACATTTAGCAAGAGTTAAATGTGCTAAGAAACCTTGCATGATATTTTGCCAAAAGCATAGACAGAAGTGTATGATGGCATTCCTGTGTCCCTGACAGATGTTATTGACTCCAGTGCAGCACTGGCAGGTGGACTATGGGGTGGCCTTTCCTCCTCGAAAAGTCAGCCAGCTCTTTCAGGATGAGCTGAGTAACCCTCAGGAGGTGCTTCTCTTCTCCGCTGACAGTAGAGGGAGCTTAGGAAACCGATATCCCACCGATCCCAAACTTCTAGATGCCTAAAACTAGGGGACTGAACTCGAGGTCACCTATTTGGGTTGGAACTCGATGATCTTTAAGGCCCTTTCCGACATGAACCATTCTATGATTCTATTTAACTGTTGGGATCAAAGACAAGAAAGATTATGAGAACAGATAGTTTTAACTACAACTAAAAATAAGTTCTAGTTCTCATAGAATTCAGTAGTAAAATACTAACTTCAGGGCTGGCAAGTGAGATCTAAATCTCCATTCACCTTAGGTAAGGGATTTTGATCTTAAAAAGCATGCAGAATTAGTTCTTATCTTGCAAACACCTACAAATGTGCGTAAGACTATACACTTGCATAGATTTGCTTGCATCTAGAAGCATTCGCAGAGCAGGCTTTTGGGCTAGATCCATAATATAATTTGGTCTTCTGCTTAATTCATGTTGCCTTCAAGATGACATAGGTGCTTTAAGTTGTCACTTGTCACTTGTTTGGAAAAAGCTTTTTACTGAAGACATTTTTACAGTGGTAGGTATTACCTGCATTTATGCATCCAAACTAATTTAACATAAAATATTTCTGCATGTAACTGAGTTACTATAATATTCCACTTTGAGAGATATCTGCATTTAGTAGATTACTGCTTGATTATCAGTTTGGGTTTAGGGGCTGTCTTGGCGGAACAGGCTGCAAGGCCAGAGTTGGAACTTCTTCAACCTCATTTCCTTATAAATATTGCTTATACTGAAATATTTATTGTCGCTTCTCTGTGACTACTGCTTATACCATTTTCACTTGCTATTTTTATAATCTTTTAACCAGGAGTCTTACAGTGTCGAATTGTCTCGGTCACCATACTGAGCTGGACTCCCAGAGTTCCCAACCCAAAGTCTATTGTCTAAACAGACAAAATAAAAAAAGCAGTGCATGTGGCCCTAAGCCAATCTCAGCAATGCCGTGGCTTACATGGTGTTCTCTATCTATGGTCCTGCTCCTTCTGATTTAATTGTTATTGTTCCATATTTCCTCCTTTTTTTTTTTTTTCCTTCACATGGAAAGTAATATTACTCCTCTCTGTGTTCCCTGCATCAGCCATAAATGGGGCTTTATGGATGGCTCCCGTTGGGATGAAAAATGGGGCTTGGAACGAGGTGTCATTTTGATGTAGTTATCTTCATGTACAAAGTTGCTGTCCTCTGAACAGAGTGTCCTTGCTCACGGTTCCAAGTCTCTCTCCTATTCAGCTGTCAGCGTGGAAGCACTTAGGCGCTCTTTCAAAGTCTCTGCTTTTAGTGCATGTGCTTCCCTTTCACATAAATCTTCTCAAAGCACTCTGTAGCAAATCTCCTTTCCCTACATTTGCTTTTTTTGAGGGGGAGTGACGGATTCCTGTTGTGACACTGAGCGAGTAAAAGTGCTGGCAGGAGATTTGCTTTCTGCTGTGAGCGGTTGTGTGTAACAGCAAGGAGCTCATGGGCATTGCTCGAGCCCTTGTCTGGGATGCTTAGTCCTTAAAAACTTGTGCTTGGAGGAGAGGCTCTCCACCAGATTCAGAGTCATTGTTCCAGACGGGGTCTTAGATTCCTTAGCAGAAACATGATGCCCTGTGGGTGGTGTGGGAGCTGAGGGGTTGACTGGGGATGTATCTGGGCATGACGGAGTGTCAGCCCTAGCGAAGAGGGGAGCAGGGAGTGTGGAAATGGTGGGGGATTGAGACTCGGGTTGACCACAGGGCAGCTTGTGGACAGGCAAGGCAAGGAGGGAGCTCTATGGAAAGACCAACGGTTTTAAATTGTAAGAAGGGAGATTTAGATTAGATACTAGAAATAAATTCTTTACCGTGAGGGTAGTGAGGCACTGGAACAGGTTGCCCAGGGAAGTCATCCCCAGTGCCCCATCCCTGGAGGTGTTCAAGGCCAGGCTGGATGGGGCTTTGAGCAACCTGATCTAGTGGGAAGTGTCCCTGCCCATGGCAGCAGGGTTGGAACTCGATGATCTCTGAGGTCTCTTCCAACCCATAGAATCATTGGGTTGACACCTGCACTCCTACTGTGGCTGCTGCTGAGTCTGTGGTCAGTTACATCTCAGGTGTGTGGCTCCAAGGAGACGCCTTTTCTCCAAGCCCACATGAGCCCAGTGGAAATACTGACTCCAGGAAAGTCTGGTGAAAGGTTGGTCTCACCTGTAGCTCCTTTACCTTGTGTTAACCATGAATCCAAGGAGTTTCTACCTCTCCAAACATCGTCATAAGAAGGAGGCTTTTACTGCCAGGCATTGAAGCAGCACTTGTAGGAGCAGTATAGCCAGCTTACTCCAGTCTCCCTTCCTCCTCTCTCTTCTGTTGGTGCTGCAGTGGTCCCATGTTGAAACTAATTGTACTGGTCCTTCTAGCATTTTATCAAGGACTTTTTCTTGGATGCATGGTAGTCACTCATAGTCATTAAAGTCAAACACAGTCATAGACAGTGATAGGTAGTCATTAAAGTCAAACAAACCCAACCTGAAGGGTTTGAACTTGAGTCACTTGCATTGAAGCAAGACATCCACATTTTTGAGGAAGGCTGTTTATTTGCAATTGCCTAAAGCTTTACAGTTTTCCTAAAGAATGATGTATAGGCTAAATGTAAGTGTTCTTTTCTCCTACTTTGCTTAATTTTTGCTTTGCAGTGAGTAAAACTATACATGACTATGGTAACAATGGCTAGGTTATAGACATGTATGTCCATACAGGCTTCCGTTTACAACATGACAAGTTTTGTTCTGAAATATCAAAGAGCTGCAGTTCTGGTCATTCCCCATTACATTGTAAGATTTATGTCCCAGCAGTAACTTCTACCCTTTTCCCTGACCCACCCCAGTTAGCCCACCTGTGTGATACATCAGTTCAACACTGTAATGCTTTGGTATGTTGACCTAATAAGCTGACTACATGTGTTTCTCTTGGTTTTGTTCTTTGCCTTAGCTTGGCTTTGGATCTTTCCTAGGGATTGTTGGCATCCACCTGGTAGAGAACAGAAGACAAATGGTAAGCAACAGCCCTTTTTGTTTTCATTTTTTTCATATCAGAATGTCTTAGAAACCTGAAAAGCAGGGATTTCCAGCTGATGTAAAACTGCTGCATTTGCCTCAAAATGTTGCCATTTGTTTCACCATTTCTGAGAAGTTTCAGAGAAGCATGAATTGGCCAGTGAGTCCATCTGTACAGGGCAAGGGTTGGTTTCACTTCAGACAGAAGCAGCCTGAGTTTTTTTACTGAATTACTTTCCTGCTGGTTTAGTGAGTTGAATCGACCCAGGGCAGGGTCAGATGAGTGCCAGAGCTTGGCCAGGACCATGTACCTGGGAAAAGGACAGGGAGAGAGACAAAATGCATGGGTTTGGGCAGCAACAAATGACATAATCAGCTCGACCGTAACGGGTGATCTCATACTGCATAAGAAGTGTAAATCAGGAACATTTTCATGAAACTTTGTCTTTAAAAGAATTTTAAAAAACCCTGAGCTCTTGCTGTCAAGATTCCCTGGTTAGGTCAGACAGGAGCTGACAACACTGTATAGTTTGTTTTTAGATTAGCTTGGCTTTACAAACCCCTTGCTTTTATTTCCATGAGGAAGTCACAGAAAGTCCTTGGGGCATCTGGGTAAAGGAAAGTGAATAGGACTGGATTTGTGGAAAGTCTTACACTTTTCTTGCTCTTGGCAAAAAATAGTTGAGAATACTGTCTTGGTTGAATAACAGCATGTGTAATGTGCAATTTACAGTAGACTGATTATAGCCGAGCATCATGAAATGTGATTAATTTCATAACTTGGAGCCTTCACTGGTAGAAATCAAGAGTGGTGTTAAGCTTAGAGGAGGAAATGATGGATTTACCTTGCTTTTTATTAATAATTAACTACTTTACTTCCAAGTAGTCTGCTGTGATTCCCTGTTTTCTTCTTCATAAACACAGTCTTCTTGTCACTATTTGTAGACACTCTTCTCTCATCATATCACTTTTGGGTATTGCCTTTAAGTTTGGGCTATGTATTTGTAGGTATTCCTCTGCTTTTAACTTTTGTTTCCAGCTGGGTTTCCCAAAGGAATGCAATTTATAAAGCCATGATGTTTGTCTGTGTCTCTCTGTTCTCCATTCCACTTTTTGAATGTGGTGACTAATCTCAGGCAAATTCAGCAGGGAGGTAGAGACTTCAAAGGTGTGTAATTCCTTCAAGTTTGAAAATTCACAGACGGGTAGAGGAGGGGATTATTAATTAGTTCCCCCATGGCGGTAAAGGCTGCAGTGTCAGCTCATCTCTTATTAAACACTAGGGAATCCAAATGGGACATGACCTGGGAGAGGCAAATCTGCAGCAGGCCAGGCCTCGTTAATTTTGCTACTAACAAAAGAGCTTATTTGTTTTTGAAGAACTATTGCCCCTGATTTCTACATCAGAGACCAGGATGAAGAGCAGGTTCCAAGTTACAAACTCAGTAGTGGGCAGATGAAAACAGCTTTATCTTCCACAGCATTTATGCTGCTTTACTAACAGGCTAACATTTTAGGGTTGTTTTATCTTTCAGTTTTCCTCTATTCTGCCTGTTAGTTTTCTATCGTTCCTGTCCTTAGCAGAAGGTAAAATGGCTGAAAAAGATGTAAGGTGGGTAAGCAGCAGGTAAAACATGTAATACTCAACGTGTTGTGTCATTTATATAAGGACTGTGAAGAAATAAGTGTCCAGTATGTTTGATATTAGTGCCTGTTTGCCTTTCCCAGCATGGAAGAAGGAAAAGTGCTTTCTGCTAATAACAGTTAATGATGATCTGGCTGTTGAAAGACTGGGTTTCTGGGGAGCAGACCAATAAAATAACTTGAAAGTTTAGTTATTCTTCTAGACTTGAGTACCGTCCACAGTGGGCTGAGCCTTTTAACGCTGTCTTTGCTAAGACTGAGCTGCTTGTTTTTAAACATTACGGAAATGAGATTGAAAGGGTTTATGTCATAATACAGCTGAGGACAGCAATTATTCCCTGGGGTGTAAGTGAGTATATTTGATTGAAAGGGCTTAGAGCAGCTTTAACAGATTTACAGTCATCAATAAAATGTAAAGACTTATACAAGCACAGATACGTAATAGAAATGTTATATTCCTGTAACTAAAAATTCTATGCAGTGTAGCAGGACAAAAGAGGGTGGGAAGGAAAGGAAATTGTTTACTCATTTGCTTCTATTTTAGCTGGACTTCCTTTGAGCATTTACTGCAGTATAATTTGAGTTTAACCCAGTGTAGCTCTGACAATTGACTGGCCCCTGTAAGGACTCAATACTTCATGTTGGTTTTTGTTTTTTGGTTTTTTTAAATTGAAAATTAATATAGATTCAATTACGCTAGGATAAAACCCACCTATTTTAAATTGACTTTTTCTCCATAAATCTATTTCTCTTTATGTCTTGAAGCTCTGTTTCCTTGTGACCCATCCTCTGTAAGTCCAGATTTAGTCATGGTTGATGAAATGCCAAGTGCAATATGAAATATGTAATGGCTAGTAGAACTAATCCAGCAAATATCCAGCACTCGCTAAATGTGAGTGTGGGGTTTCAGAAGGAGTGAAAGCACAGTTAGGCAGAATGGACAATGGTTTGTTCTTAAAACACGACATTAATAATGTTGCACCTCTTTGACCTCATTCTTGGCATCCCAGGGCCCACAGCAGGAGTCGATTGTGCTGACCAAGGTACAGCCCTTAATTCAAAGGAACTGCCGCTTGCAGAAGCAGGCTCTGCCTCATTGACCGCTGTGATTTCACTTCACCTCTTAGCAGTCGTGCTTGGTGCTGTTATGCAGAACTTGGCACCAGCAGAATAAAATTTCCCTTTGACTAAAGATTTGCACTGATTGGAGATGTTTCTCGCTGGCTAACAGCAGAAATTGAAGAATAACGTTTTGCTGTCCCTTTTTGCCTTTCTTGCCCCCTGCTAAGCAGGTCGTGGATGGAAGAACAGAGTATAGCTGTACGTTGTTTTGTTCCAAAGTTACAATTGGTCCGGCTGGACGGGTGGAAAATATGATGCTGCTCAAATCAAATGGGTTTGATTGTAAGACATGAAGTGTCCTTGCTTGTTTGCCTGCGTGCCGTCTCCTCATGTTACAGCACAAAGTATTTTCAATTAGAAAATGAGAAGCTAAAGTTGCATACAGAGGTGGGAAAGGCTGGGGGCGCAGGCCGTTCATGGCAGCAGAGCTGAGCTGTGAGCAGTGCTGGGGGAGTGCTGCAAAAGGTTTCTCCTCAGATAAATGTGGAGGTGGCATCAGCCGGCACCCAGAAACGAAGCACTCTCTAAATGTGCAATGTCGCTAAGACACCGTGCATGTTGTTTTAGCTAACCCAATGGATAAACCAAGCCGTGGCTCACAGTTTCCACTTGCACGTCTTTCCAATGGCAGTCTCATCAAGCTGTGTTGTTCACACGGCTGAGAATGAGCATGCTGAAACTGTGGTGCCTGCAAAAGTGATGGGGAGATGCGGGGGCACCACAGTAACTGTCTGGGTTTTGAACATTGGCAATATTACAATGGTGCCTGCAAGAGCTCTCCATAGGGTTGTGGGAGTCACCCCAACAATGGTGCAGCTACAGCAGAGAACAGCAAAGGCAGGAGGGGAATGGGAGAAGTTACAGGAGCGTAAAGGACACAGAGAAGATAGGAGGGGTCAGAGAAGCTGGAGTGAGCCCTTGGGAGCTGTGAGTTAGCACAAAACTCAGCAGTCCTTACGATGAAGACAGTTGCCTGCAGCGGGTCTGTCTTGCTTTTGTTTCTTCTTCATGCTAACACATAGTTAATTTTCTTGCTGATGTGTCAAGGACATACTCAGATATAAATCTAATGCTCTGCTGGCTAAAGTTGGTCCTGACTTGTTCAGAGAAATGGTTGTAGTGACTTTAGCTGCTTCTGACAAAAGTGGAATATGAAAACATGAGGGAGGTTAAAACATGGAGCTCTGCACACAAACAGAAAAGGCAAAGCTATTTCTTCAGACTTCTCAAGGGATGCTAAGTTTAGGTGCCTTAATATGCTTGCTTCCCAGTCTCTGCCAACAATGATTAGATTTCAAATTAAGTGCTGAAAAGCAACTATAGCAAAAGTTTGGAGAAACAAATTAATATTTTTCTCTTCTGTTTTTAGTTGATAGGCTTCCCTGACAGTCCATATGTTCCTACCCTGTGTTGAAATGTATGTGAGGTGGTATTTTAGTATTATCTCTGATTATTTTCTTGCCACAAGAATTTGAGTTTGTTTCAGAAGAAAAGTTTCTTTTTAAAGGAGTTACATGTGTGAGCCAGTTTTCAGAACTGTAAGAGACAAACCATTCAAAACCATTGTATCTTGTAAGTTGATTATATCCATCAGAAAATGCCCACTGGACATTTTGTGAAAAGGTGGTGGTTATTAATATGTACACCCCAAAAAGATACTGATATGGATATCTACTCTGTTCAAACATACTGTGCTTCATCTAAATTTTCATGCAAATCAAACATCCTGGAAGAAACTGGCTTTAGTGCCAGATTTTGATCAAAGATGCTAATTGCTGATAGATTACATATCACATATTAATCTAATTAAAGCTACTTGCTTATGTAAAAGGTAAATCCATTACTATTCTGTAGATCTCCAGAGACTATCTATGATGTTCCCACGCAAATAGAGGAAGTCCTAAGAAGACTTGAGAAGACTTTGGGGGGATCTAATCAATGCTTACAAATACTTAAAGGTAGGGTGTCAGGAGGATGGGGCTGGTCTTTTCTCAATGGGGCCCAGTGACAGGACAAGAGGAAATGGGCACAACCTTGAGTATAAGAAGTTCCACCTAAACATGAGGAGGAACTTCTTTACTGTGAGAGTGGTAGAGCCCTGGAACAGGCTGCCCAGAGAGGTGGTGGAGTCTCCTTCTCTGGAGACATTCAAAACCTGCCTGGACAAGTTCCTGTCCAACGTGTTCTAGGTAGGCCCGCTCTGGCGGGGGGGTTGGACTAGATGATCTCCAGACGTCCCTTCCAACCTCATATGATTCTATGAAGTCCTTATTGTAGTGTAGGGAAAATGCAGATACTGTAAAAGCAATTGGTGTCATTAACAAGGTATTATTTCTCCCTTGAACTCAGGATTCAAAGAAAGTCAACAGTGCTTCTTTTTTTCAGTATTTAATTTTTGTGTGCTCACATTTCACATAGTTCAGGGAAAAACAATTAGTGCTGACGTAAAAATGATACTAATGGAACAAACTAGCAATCATCATTGTATTGTTTTGCATCTTTAAAATGATTAAAACTGAAAAGACCTACTACTGTCTTTTCAGTCATAAGTGTGCACTAGATTTGGTGGTGTTATCAAACTGCACATTTGAGAAAGAGACAAGGAGATTTACATAAAGATAACCAGTATAGGTCAACACTGACACTTGTATGAGCTCGAGCATGGCTCTTTTTTAGGTATCTGCATTCCTTTCAAAATATTCCAGTTTATAAGTGGTATCAAGCAGCTTATTATTTGAGGGCATCTTCCTGCTCTCTTATGCCTAGCTCTTGGACCCCTGGAAGGAGGTGCCCTTTGGAGTTGTCTTGTTCTCTCCATATGTTCTGAAAGGAGCCTTGATTTAGACTAGACCTGGAGTTTTTACACAGCTCAAGTCTGGTGTTGTGGTTCGGCCTTAGATGGCAATAAAGAACCATGTAGCCACTGTCCCACTCCCCACCCCCAGCTCTAGGGTAGAATTGGAAGAAAAAGGGAAAACTCGTGGGTTGGGTCAAAGGCAGTTTAATAGAACAGCAAAGGGAACAGGAAAACAGCAGCACTAGGACTGATAGAGGAACGTACAAACACGATTACGGTACCACCGCTCACCGACTGGATCCGGGACACCCCAGCCTGCTTCCAAGCTGTGACTTCCTGCCCCGCTTCTCCATCCACCTCCTGGCTGCCCCCTGGGCATGGCTCACATGGAATGGAATATGTGTGTCCCTGCTAGATCCTGGGGAAATTGACCCTATCCCCACTGGTACCAAGACACGTGGTAAGAGGAATCCCACGCTAAGTGACAATTATATTTCTTTTCTACAATAAAGAGAAGATTAAAAAAAGGTCATATGATAACTCTGCCTAGTTATGAGTTTAGAGCAGAGCAGCCTACGTATAGACTGTCCAGTCTCCTTTTATGCTATAAACATGGTGCAGTGTTAGGTATTAGGTGCCTTATTTGGCAGGAATCAGCTTTGTGACCCCTTTTTATTCCTTTTTGGAAAGGATTTTGAGTGTGGCCTATCCATGGTAGGTCTGGGAAATCTGTGCTATTCCTTGTAATGCAGGAGAATATTAGCAAAATCATAGGTAGAAGCAGGACAAACAACTGGAGATGTTTTGAAGGCTCAGTTATTTCAGCTGAAGAGGACAAGGACAGGTGTATGTCTGTGGGTATGAAAGAAAATTCTCTGGGTAATAAAAATGCAAACAGTTGAAAATTTATTTATACCTTATTTTAGTTAGTGTAATATTACGAGAGACACTTTGCTGTTATTGGTATGATGTATTCCATGCAAAGGCTCAAGCAAAATATCTGGGATGTTTTCCAATTTATTATAAATATCCACTGACACAGAGAAGTCTTCTTTTCTTCTCCTTCCTTCTTTTGTCCTTCCTCTATTTTGCCAACTCCTCCTTTTCCTTCCCCCAGCCAAAAATAGTTTCCAATGGATAAGTGAGTTAAAAGGTTCATAGCCAAGTGAGATGAGACATAGCACAAGTAACTGGTGGGCTGCATAGCTGCAAGTAGAGAGGAGTCTGTGGGAGGAGGGAACAGGACTTGTCCCTTTTGCTAGGAATAAAGCGTTATATCAACTCACTATGCCATGAAAACCATCATCTAAGTGCTGTCAGTGAGTTAAATGTCTGAAGTTAAATAGTATAAACTTCCCCACAGAGTCTTGAGAACTTTGAAGTTCAGGGACTCAAAGACAAAAATAGATGCTGTCACTGTGCGCATTACCAAAAGAAGTGTGTTTGGGGGGTGTTTCAGCTCTTCTCTGCCTTGTTCCTTGTGGATCAGCATTTCATGTCACTTATCACCACGTCTATGCTTTTAGATTTACCAGTGCAGATTCAACAGCTAGTCATGCAAATATTTATTTATTTATAAATACTATGTATATGCACTATAATATTTTAACCATATAAGTTATAACATGTAATAAATGTTCACATATACATAAATATATATATTTACAGCCGACATGTGCTGACAGATAATGTCCTGACATGACATGATAATGACAAAAATGTCTGTGCCACTATGCCACTGACACTGTCTTTATTGTGCAAAGTGCTTTTTTTGCACTCTTTATAGACGTGGCTGCCAGGATGATTTAGCTATTGGGAATGGGAAAGTTGTAATGGGAAGTATAGTCACGTCTGTTGTAATCTTTCTGTTCCATCATCAGGGCTGCGTCTGTTGGACACATGTAGAGAGATACCAAATATTTCCAGCTGCACTCTGGCTCAGTGGTTCTTTCCCTCTCATACAACACTATCCCAGTTGTTTGCACCAGTCCCAGGTCTTCCCTGTCCCAGGTTCCCCAGCTTATGATCCCACACAGCATTAGCTCAGTCTTAGATAGGAAATTACCATGTTTTCACTGTTATCATTAGTAGAAAGCAATGGGAAATTTATTCCAAAGGGGGAATTTTAGGGAGAGAGAGAGACTTTGGCTTCTATTTTCAGAGTTCTTTTGGCAGCCAGAATGGCTTCACTTTGCTTCTGGAAGCTTAAATTCTATAGAAACAGAAGGGAGATACATACATATAAATTTATACATATATATGTATGAAAATATGCATGCACCAGCACAACTTATTTTTGACACTCCAATTTTTAAAGGCTGGCACTGTTCTTTTGAGTCATAGACTGAAACCACCAATTCAATTTAAGTCCTCTATCTTATTAAGTGGAAGTCTTTTGTGATGTGGTTCCTTTAAAATCTGTGCTTGGAAACACCACACAGAATCAAGTGCATAATAGGACACTTTTTAACTGACAGTTTGGTTTTTTTTTTGTGCTGTTTATGTAATGAAAGCATGACTATCACACAGCTGAAAACAAAAGTAAACTCATGAGATGCATTTATGGAACGTGAGATGCATTTGTGGAACAATAAAGAAATTGATTAGTCTCCCTAGCAAGCAGGAGTAGGGGATCAAAAGTCTCCATAAGGAATCCAGGATAAAGTACTGGTGGGGGAGAAGGTGAGGTAGGCTGTCCCCTATGAAAAGAACAGGTGCTTTCCAATCCTCTTGTTGAAGAATGAGATCAAATTAAACAGATGAGTATCCCCGTTGGCCAGCTACAATCTTCCAGACTCTGCAGGTAGAACTTCACTACGTGAAAGCTTGTAATTTAATTGTAATGCATTTCTGATAAAGAGTGTGTGTGTTCTCACCAGACTGAGAAACCAGTCCAGTCTCTCTAACGTGAGAGAGGATTTATAAAGGCATTAACAGTTTGGTGTAAAAAAAGTTCCTGCTGCTAAAAGTGTCAGCCATAGTAGTCTTGATCTACATCAATTCCACCATTTTTTACCAGGAAGCATAAACTTTTATGACACGTGATACGCTATTTATCTCTGGTTTATTGTTCTCATATGGCTCAGAACAGCCATCTCTGTTTAACTGATGAGTTTGTTCCATTTTAATCAATAAAAGAGCTTCCATGAAAGGAAGTATGTGATGGATTCCTACAGTGTCAGCACTGTTGATCAGTGAATCTATGTTTATATTTAACTTTCGTCTCTTTTTCTTTTAATGATGCATTTAGTTTTTGCTTCTTGACTGTATTTGATATCCTTAAAACTCCAGTCATTTTTAACCATTCTTAGATAAGTGCTTTTGTTGATGTTTGCAAGGACCAGTTTGAAGTGCCTACTGGACTAAGGCTTGCTTTGGCTGTTTCCAAAACCATTAGCATTTCTCCAGCTGTGAAATCCAGCTGATTTTTTTTTCTCTGTATAATGTCACTCTGTCAGATCCCAGGCATCCTTTTCTCCTTCCACTTTACTCCCCTCCCTCCCTTGTGAGCCCCAGGCAAATGACAGAAGGAATATTCTGAAGTGAAGGAAGAGAAAGCACAACTTGGAACAGCCAACATCAAGGGAATGAAAGAAGTATTGACAATGTGTTGACTTTGGCAGCACAGATACTTCCTCATCTAGGCTCCTCCTATAGCCAGTGGAAAAAAAGACAAATCCCCTCAGCAGGTAGTTCATCCCATTCTACAGTAGGTATAAGAGGTATCTGGAATTGTCTGGTGCTCTGTTGGCTATAGAGGAGCACAGATAACCACCTGAGAAAAGTACTTTAAGTAGCTGGAGTTATGTATGATTAAATCTACCCCTTAGGAGAATTTCCTTAGCAGCTTTACCACATACAAGACACCACTCGTGGTACCACCCAGCAGCCTGGATAAGAACTACAGTTTCACTCTGGATGGAGCACTGCAGCATTCCCATTTTGGAAATACATACTGAGTCTTCACACCTGGTCCTTCTACTGAGCAGAGCCTATCTGATTCTCAAACATGGAACCATCTGCTTTGTGAAGGCATGCTGTTACTGATCTTAGTACCCCCCGAGTCTATACTTACACATGCACAAATGAATCAAGTCAGGAGGATATAATACCAAATGCCCCAATGATTTTGCTCTCAAAAGTCGTTTGGAGTCAGTTCATGTGATTTGCCATAGGATATGGCAATTACACCCCTATGAAATGAAAAGCTAAAAACCAAACAGATATAAAAAGATGAACATTAATGAGAAAGTACATTGCCAAAAAACAACTCTTGAAACAAAGGAATAAGTTGGAGGTGCTAACTATGATTCTGAAAGTGACTTTGGAACAGGGAGATGAGGACTTGCAAAACCAGGAGAAGGTGGCCAGAGAGCAGTGTTGCCTGTAAAAGCACACTACATCTGAACTGCCCTGGGGAGCCTCAGTGCCTACCAGAAAGAAGCGGAAAGAGGGGGAAGGGCTTTGATCATGTAGTCAGCACTCTATTTAATGGGCTGATAAAGAAATAGAGCAGCTACCTAAACAAATCTCTTTAAAAGCAGCTAAAAGATGGGTGGAGGAGAGCATGCGTATTGCACCTGCTCAAACTAAGACTAATAGAGGCAGGGAAATTATAATAAAACATGCTGATGGATGCAGAAGTAATAATAGATAGACACTTCTGAAACAGGATGTGGATTGTGACAGCTATTAAGAAAGCCAAAAGTGACAGAGGAAGAAGCTGAGGTGGGTTTTTCTGTGCTTCTCCTCAAGAAAATACTTGTTTTGAAAAGATGTGGTGAAATGAGACTGAACCAAAGCCAGTTAAACAGTTAGTTAGTCAAGGCTTGAAGGGAAAGATGGTAGGAAGAAATCATGAAGCATCTACAGATTTATCAATAGTAGAGTTACTTGCAGCAGAGAATCCAGTGCTAATACTAGAAAAAGACATAAAAGCAGAGCGCGTCAGTCCTGCCCATTGACTCAGTTCAGTGTATTTGTAAATGTGTACAGAGCAATTATGTGCTATTACATATTATGTGGATACCTGTTAATTTGCAGAGCTCCCTCAAGCTTCAGGTACTGAGAGTAACATGCAGCTTACTGGTCAACATCTCATGCTTCGCACCACACAGCATGGTGCTGCTGCTTCTCCCCTGCCCAAGAGACCCTGGGTGCTGGCTGTTGTGTAGTGTTGGGTTGCTCAGATGTGCCTGGTGAGAGACATCCCCAAGCTTGGAAGGACAATGGCCTGTGTGGCAGCCAGTGTGGACATTTCACTGTGTTGGGTATTTCACTGTGGACATTCCTCCACGGTAGCTTGGCTGTGAGCCACCTCCTGTTGTGGGACCCAGCACACCTATCACACAACCCTGGGCACATGTCAATATGATCATAGAATTTTCTAGGTCGGAAGGGACCTTAAAGATCATGTAGTCCAACCATCAACCTAACCCTGACAAAAATCACTAAAGCATATTCCTAAGGACTACATCAACCCGTCTTTTGAGCACCACCAGGGATGGTGCCTCAACCACTTCACTGGGCAGCCTATTCCAACACCCAATAACCCTCTCCATGAAGAAATGTTTCCTAATATCCAATCTAAACCTCCCCTGGCACAACTTGAGGCCATTTCCCCTTGTCCTATCTCCTGTGACTTGGGAGACAAGACCAACCCCCACCTCTCTACACCCCCCTCTTCAGGTAGTTATAAAGCATGATAAGGTCTCCCCTCAGCCTCCTCTTCCTCAGACTAAACAACCCCAGCTCCCTCAGTCTCTCCTCATAACCTTGCTCTGCAGACCCCTCACCAGCTTTGTTGCCCTTCTCTGGACCCGCTCCAGTACCCCAATGTCTTTTTTGTGCCAAGGGGCCCAAAACTGGACACAGTACTCAAGGTGAGGTCTCACCAGTGCTGAGTACAGGGATCAGATGCTCATTTCCCCCATCTCCATAACTAAGTGGCGCAAGCAAAGTTCCCAACAACTCAAGGAGTCTGTTTACCTGACCAGAAGAGAAACAGTCCCTGTTGTAAAGATCTCAGTGTGTGCCTCGAGGAGCTGGAGCAAGGAGACTCTGATGCCCGTGCTCCCTTTCTTGTCTTACTCATCTGTACTGTTTAAGTTCTCTTGGGCTGGGGAGAGCTGGGACCATTAAGTCATCCTGTGGCTCATTTTCTGACTCGGGGCAGTTCTGCAGCTTCTTGCCCATGCGAGTAGCCTACTGGGTGAATTATCTGCAAAAGTTCAGCATCAACACCACCAGAAGAGAAAAAGAGAAAGCAATATGCATTTACTATGCCTATGTATGATATAAATTTACTGTGAGTATCCAAATACTGCAAATTCTGCTTTTCACCATTCTACCCTTTGGGATATGGGGAAGAAAAAAAAAAAGAAATTTTCGGAATGAAAATGCCACCTTTATTTTGAAAGCAGATTTTGATCTTGTTTTTTTCTTCTTGGCATAATTATTTATACCTCTCATCTTGTTTCTGTATTCTTTCCCAGTGTTTGTTTATCTAATTAATTTTGCCTATTTATGCATGCGAGGTTGCTTAAATTTCTCATGGGACCTCTCCCCTGCCTGTGTTACACCAACTGGCCTTTTCATGTTGCTATTTTTCCTAATTATCCCTGACACGATACTGTGAAACAGCAGACTTCACAGGCAATAAAACAAGAGTCTCCTTGACCACAAACAGCAAAATAACCCCAGTCCTTATCATTTATTCATTACAGCTAAAACCTAACTTTTACTTTGATCATCCCTAGGAGCCCAAATTACACGAAATAGGCGAGACAACCTAATAGCTGCTGCCAGCGCTTCAGCCTCCTTCCTTTCTGTCTTGGCCACATGGTTTCACCCTCTCATTTGCACTGGGCCTAATGCTTGTCGGTCCTTACAGTTACCTGATTTAATTAATTTGAGGGAACAGTTGTCTGCCTAGTGAGTGACTTGCTGTGTATTTGGGCAAGCAGGGGAGCTGGTATGCAGGGACACATCCCTTTGGGAGGGAGAGTGGGAGAGAGGGCTGGACAGCAGGGAACCAAACTAGGAGGGGAGGGGAGGCCATGCCATTCCGTTCCAGGTAGCAGTGAGCAGTCACATCCGCTCAGCTCTATGCCCTGAGGTGCTATTAGCCACATCAAGAGGGAAGAAACTATGAATCAAAGATCTGTGTTGATGATGATAATATCCCATGATATATGGCTGGACCTGCTGAATTCAGTATTGATGGTACTGTGGAAATGCTCTAGGTTTCTAACTTGGTCACTTGATTGAAGAGCAAGACTTGATCTAAACACCTGACAACATCATGTGTGCAGCATCTCTGTCTGAAGGCCTCCCTCATAATATGGGTATCTGCTGTGGTCATTAGGTAGGTTATTAGGTATGTTAGAGTCAGAAACAAGTTACATGTTGTAATGTAGCATGTTGCAGACGCAGTCCTTGTCTTCCTGAGCTCTACCAAAACTGGTGCTCTTAAAACCGAGAGACATTTCGTGTTTATTTTTCTTCCTTCCTTCATCCGGAAGCCAGTCTAGGAAATAGTTCTTCAGGCATAGGTTGGGCAGTCGTAAAGGTCTTTCATCATTACAAATTCGTGTCATTGTAACTAGTGCTGTGACTGCAATTGGCATTAATGAATAACGAACATGACATAATTCTGTCTCCTGTCGTGTGACAACTCTCCAGCAGAGCCTCAATTACAGCAGTGCTATTACTGAACAAGCAACCTTTGAAAAGAGTAAGTTGGCAGGCCATAAATTGTGAAGCATATTACCTGGTGTAGTGAGAAACCTCCTAATTAGCACAGTTGTGAAAACCGGTGTAGTGTTGCCTGAGCTTAATTTTCATCACAGTGGCAAAACTTCTGTCCCAAAGGCAAGGGAAAAAGTAGCCATTGTGGGAAGGGAAGGGGCCACACAGGAGAGGACTTTCCAAATTTGGGAAAATTAACTCAAAACTACTTTATACATTGCCGTCTCCAAAGAGAGGCAGCATTTAGTTGATAACAGCATCTGAAATGCAATGCAATGAGTTTATGGTCTTAGTTTTGCAGGCTATTAACCTAGTGCCCTGCTCAGGTGCCATGGTAACAGATGTAGGCTGAGATTGCACCAGGGGTGGAAAGCCATTCTCTGTTTTGGATTTGTGATATGGTTTTTGTAAACTTGAGTTCTTACATCTTCATCCTTAGAGTACTGAAAAAGTGCAGCAAATTTATTTAAGCCTATATTCAATTCTGAGCTTGGTGAAACAGGGAAATCAAACCAGTGAGAAGGCCCACAGAATTAAACTGTATTTTGGGGAATGCAATGTTAGGGGTAGCCCACAACAAACTGCCCCATGCATTTTTTTTTTCCAAATACATTTGGTTGAACTTGTGCAGCAATAAAAAGTACTCCACAAACCTGTGGCATAGCATCTACACAGCCTTTTGCAAAGCCTTCATTTTTCTGAGCAAAAGGTATTGGATGACAGCATTTCTCAATTTACATTGATCATGGTAATTGTGATTCTTCCTCTGCCTGGAAAAAAATCCCAGAGAGACTTGTTGAACAGCACGACCCTTGGAGACATTGGAGGCTGTGCAATGCAAAAGTACCCATTTAACATGAGCAAAGTGAGTCTGTTAGATATAATTTAGCTTACAGCTGATACCAAGGTGATTTCGAAAACACAAATCCATGCGTTTTCCAAAATCTCAGACCTATGTAGTCTAAATGGAGAGAATGAGGCATCTCACACAGCATCTTGTGCTAGAAGTGATTGTCATTGCCTGATCAGTTGTCCCTTTCGACTTTAAGTGTTGTGCAATCTGCTCTAGGTGGAACTGCTTTGGCAGGGGGGTTGGATTAGATGATCTCCAGAGGTCCCTTCCAACCCCATGTCCTTCTTTGATTCTGTGTGACTGAAGATAATGGCTTAAGTTAATAGTGTGAGCAAAAGTCCCTCATTCTAATGGCTGTTTTGCCCTCCTTTCTGCTTTAACACTGCTATTAAATAACTTGCTTTTGGTTTTTATTGTTGGGCCCACACAGCATGATTTTCACTGTTTAATAAGTAGCTTCATGGTTCCCTTGTAAATAACCAAATTATTGTATTCTGTACAAGAACCAGGAATAAAAGTGTTCTAATAATAACAGCTATAGAAAAGCCTGTCTGCAGAGCAGTGGAACAGCAAGAGCAAAATGGTTTCTTCAATAACTGCTAAAATGTGTTATTATAAATAATGAATAGTTTTCTTGACAAAATGTCCTGCTATTAAAAGTGGAGATGAGATGATGAGATGGATTAGTATGTATTTTTTTAAAGTGCTGGTTTTTTCACCTATCAACAAAGATTCTCTATGTTTAAATGAACTGCACTGCTTTTCTTCATAGACAGTGATAGGCTTGTGAACTCACAGCTCCAGCATCAGGTACCACTCAGGAAAATTAGCTTTTTAATTTACAACAGCTCTTCATTTGGTTGACTTGGCTGCAATTTTTAGAAGTTAATTAATTTTGTACTTTGTTTATGTGTTTCTCACATTCTCAATAAGCAGTAGGAGGTTTGAGGGAGAATATAAATCTGTAGTTTTATTTTAAGGATTTATTTGTGTTTTTCTTGTATTAATACTTCTTTTGTCATTCTAATACACATAGAAGTCAATTAAAGTCATAAGAACCTCTGAGTGTCACTGGCATTGTAATAAATATTACTTCAGTCAAGAAATAGTTTTCTTAATTTCAAAGGGACCACTCACTGAAGTAGTTGCTCGTAGTCATGGAAAAGAACAGCAGACTCTGGCTGACAACATTTGACTTTTATACAAATCCTCAAATGGGTAGATGCTCATCAATGTGGCTGAGGAATGCAAAACCAAATCCATAGCTACTGTCTATACTATAATTTACTGTCAACCTGTATATGTGTTCTCTTACAGAGATATTCTTACAGGTGAAACTGAAAGGCCAGCGTACTCATTAGTTGATTTAAGCTGTCTCCATGAGTGGAAAATGTTGGTTTGGGGATTGTAGGTCATCAATAAGTTGCTCATGTGTGAAATGAAAACCCACCTGAAGGTCAGCTTCCAGTGAGTTCATTCTGAGCTCAGGCAATTTGGAAACACCTGGCTAAGCCCACTAATTATTTGATTGACTGCTATGACTTGAAAAACAGTATAGAGGTATGGGATAATAATGACTTAATCTGAACTTTTAAACGCTGCTGCTTTTTCAAATAAAGAGATCAGGGTCGGTAGCAAATGCAGGTGCCACAGGGCAGCACAGCCCACTGGTCTGCAGTGATAATAGCTCTCTACAAGGAGCCCTTGATCTATGATCAAGCCTTCTTGATCTATGAGTTGTATGCCAAGTTCTTCAGACAACCAGATTCTCAGGACGTGACCTGCCACACCAGAGAGCCAAGGGATAGTGGAGGTTGAAGGGTGATGCTGCCAACAGTGCTTTCTTAGGGTTCCTGCCTTCTTAGGGGAGGATGGAGCTGGCTGCAGGAGGAATGGCAGCAGCTTCCCAGGTCCAGCCGGTACCGTCAGCCTCAGCCACGTCTGTGTGCCCATTTCCTCCCAGCATGGAGGATTCAGTTTACACAGCAATCCCTGTGGCAGTGCTGGCTTGCCTCTGACTGCGTGATCTAGAGCCATGAGCTAATCAGAGGTTAAAAGAGTGTAAAGTATTTCAAAGCTGTGATTCTTCTCTTTTGAGTTTTATTTTGTGCTGATTCGCCGAGAGCCCTTATTTCTGAATGTTTGATCTTGCTTTGACCTGTGTGTCCAGTGCTATGGGCTTATGTGGATGTAATTTCTTACTTGCCCAGTACGCATTTTTTTGAGGAAGTCACCAATGCTGTGTTCCCTGTTGACACTATTGACATTGCGCCGTTCTTAGCTTAACATAAGCAAAAGAATCAACTTTTCAAGAGGTTTTGTGATGGTTACAAATTGTACATGTGAAAACAGTGTTTAAATAACACAGATAGGGATTTTCTATAGGCAAAAGGGATATATGAACTGCATGGATATAATTGTGGTGATCTATACCTAGGCATTTCTGAAATACATGTTAAGGAGCAATTAATGACTAGTAAATAACAAAGAGGATCCAAATGCTGAACTGAAACTCTGGTCCGTGTGCTTTGTCAATTAAGGATGCTGTTCTGTCAGGTCTGTCAGTTTTCAGGGAAAGTTTTTAATTTGTTGCAGGCATTACCTGTAACTCAATGCTGTTGTAAATTAAAATTAATTGATCATATAGGATATTTCAAAGGGTTTTCTTGTGACTTTGCTTGAGAAATGCCAGAGGCATGAGGGACGTACATTAAATTATATTAAAATCATAGACAGAGGGTGCATGTTACGTTCACCTTATATCCTGTGGGTGCCCTCTTACCCAAACTGTTAGTGCAGAGTCCTCAAAGTCACAAAACCCTCTAATGTGAGAGGGGAAAGGAGTGATGGCATCTCTCTCTTATCCGATGGTGTGGTGGCTAATGATTCCAAGAGGAGCACCTTGCTGGGTGTACACAGGGTTTCTTTTTCAGGACTCACTTATCTCATGTTGCTCACACACTGCATCCTTCAGACATGCCCTCAACACAAGTGCTGTCTCAAGAGTGTGTGCTTACAGCGCACTGACTGGTCTCTGATGGAGACACATACCAGTGCTCGGCTTTTCTGAGTTCTGTTGCTCTCTTTTGAGTGAACTGGGGAGTAAGCTTGCCACGTCCAGGATTGTGCTAGCCCTGCAGTTGCTGCTAGAGCTGTAGCTATAGTCACCCTTGGAGCTAAAGTGAGCATGGCTAGCAGGGGGCTCAGCGTGCCCAACCTGCACAGCCTTTTCCCCCCAAGCCCTCCGTACCACCACCCCTTGTGCTAGAGCAGTGCTCCGGCCCTACGCCATCCGCAGTTCTGTTGATAAAGAATTAATAATGCTTAATGAATGAAGCAGCCTGGGAGGTAAAATGAGGTCTGAAGCTATGGTTGGTAGGCTACCAAAGGCGGTGTGCTGTACTGAGCTCTGCTGTACTCTGCCATGCACAGTCTGAGGCTGAGGTGCAGGCTGAGAGCCCAAGGAAGGGCAGGGACCAAGCGTGCACACCCCACCCCTTCCAGAGGTACCAGTTCCACGAGTCCCTGATTTTGTTCATGGCATAAATTCTCATAAGCTATTTTAGATGATAAATGCTTTCTTAGATTTCATGGGCTAGTTACGTGTATGTGTGGACTGCTGCCACTCTAGGTAAAGCTCTAGAGGTTGATGTGAGCTTTTTGCCATGCTTCCTATGGACACCACTGCTGTTCTTATTAAATAAGATGGTTTAGAAGAAATCACTGTTTAATTTAATAATTCTTACAGCAGACCAAGTTTTCTCTAGAAAGACTTAAGCTTTTCTAGTAGACTTGGTGGTATGTCAGCACAGCATCAAGAATTTCTGCCTTTTTTCTACTGTGTGGCAGTAGTGTGGCATACTGCCACACTGACCTAAAGTGAGATACAGTGGGGGAAAGTGTCATTTAAGAATATTAGAAAAATTAGTGTAATTGCTTAACTTAAAGAATTCTGTTGAAACATTACTCAATCTGTTTTTTTCTTCTCAGTTAGTAGCCTCCATCGTGTTTATCAGCTTTGGCGTGGTAGCAGCATTCTGTTGTGCAATAGTTGATGGAGTGTTTGCAGCACGACACATAGTAAGTACAGTGATTTTCTGTCATCTTTAATTTTTGATCACTTATGTAATTTCTAGCAGGAAAGCATTTTCTTTTGGTTTACTTCTAGCAGTATATTAGGCTTTTTGATAGTTCTCATTGTTGGAGAAATGCCTTTTTGCAAAAAATCAACAGGAAAGCCCATCATGTCAATACCCAATGCCAACTGCTTATTCATCTGTATTTGTGAATCCCAAATACAGAGGTGATATAAAATGATGTAATGAGACATCACGTAAAACACGTACCTGCTTGGAAGAGGAAAGACACTTCAGCCACCACCAGCTTTTATTTCTTTTTGCACAAAGGCTTTGTGGGCATGGTCAAGATTTGGAGTGCTCCAGGCAGTGATGAGCACTAGAAGTCTCCGTGGGATCTTTAGAGGGAGGTGGATTGCAACAGCACAAAGGGAACATTTTGTTGGAGCAGAGACAGCAGAGGAAGTAGCAGCCTTTGGTTAGAGGTACTGTGCATGGGGACCCTACTGAGTGACAAACCTGAAATTCACCATCTGCCTGCCATCAACAGGTGGGTCATTTAACCAGAACGACAAGTATTTCCAGTGTGTCTTCAAAACTCAGTCCTCCTTCGAATTTACTGCCATCTTCTGCTTCAAAAGGGCATTTATAGGCATTTGCAGTATTGTAGTAGCAGCGGTGTTGCCACTAGTTCATTACTCTTTCTTGACCTTCATGTGTAAGCACTAGACAAACTTAGAACAAAGCTTCTTTTTTTTTATTATTTTATTTTTAACTCACAGAGTTCAAATGAAAATATTAAACAAACAGGATCAATAGAAGAACAAACCAGACTGAGTTGTGGGGTCATATGAACATGCTGGTTTACATAATAGACATGTTGTTTGCTGTTCCACCTTTTGTGATACATTACCTAAAAATCAATCTGAACCTAACTTTTTAATTGAGCTTTGATTCCCAAAATGATCAGGAAATAATTAGTTATGTTTTAGTAGACAATAGAACTCAGATGTAGTGTGCTGCATAGTGTGAGGCTGTATAACCCCCTTACTGCTATGCCTGTTCATCTCTGCTTCTGTTCATTGAGGGGCAGCATAACACCACTGGCATCAGTAGAACTATACTTAATTTTCTGTTAGCAAATGCATCAGAATAACTAGGCTTTGGATCACTTGGAGCATAAAGCTGTAAACTGATTTCTTTTTTACTGTTATTGAAGAAGACTTTAAACTAAATGTGGGCTTCAGAACCTCACATGCATTGCACAAGGAAGGAGACATCTATTGGTATAAACAACTGAGTTGTGCAATTTGAGCACAAATAAACACTCGGGATTGTAATCATATTTTGTGATAAACAGACCCTGCCAAATGCTGATGTGGTCTGCTTTTACTCGGATTCACCCTGCTGCTGCTCTGGATGACACTTGGTATAACTTTGCTCACATGAGCCCAGGGAGCCTTTCCACAGAAGCTGCTCAAAGACACTGCTTCCGATCTAAATTAAACAACAATATTGTTGTACCCTTATATCCGAAGAAAGAGCATCTTGTACGTAATACCTAGCATTTATATTTGCCTCCTCTTTATTGGAGCATAAATAGCTGTGTGGCATTGCTTGCTGTCATGGCATGCCCTTGATGTGTTGTTACGGACTAAAAGTGATTCAGTTCATTGCAGTGCTCTCTGGGGAGAAAGTGGGCCAGCGAGTTGTTGTAGGAGAGCACCAAGGCAGAAAGTCATTGCAGTCACCCAAGAAGAAAGCATTTTACAGTCTTGGGTGCAGTTCACTATCTGGTTAGGTCAGTGACTAGGTATTACTGCATCATCTGTGCAGAGCTGGAGACTGGACAGGGTTGGTCACCATCCAGCCATCCCTCAGGGTGCTGGAGATGTACGACACAATGACATGAAGCTGCTTCAGTCATGGTATGACACACATCAGAGAAATCCATTTCCAGCTGTTCACATTTGGGCTGAGTTTTATTGCATCTGTCTCTTTTGGTCTCCTTCATGTATTATAGAACAAAGAAATACTTAGTAGTACCATTGTGTTGGAAAACTAATTGGTGTGTCAACATGGTCACTCACTTAATCTCATTCTCCTCCTCTGTCTAATAAGGATCTTAATAAGATCAGGTGAAATAAAGGTGTGCATCACCTAATTTCTCTGACTGTCACAGCTGGGGAAAACTGTAGGGGTGGTGTAAGTATAAGTACACTCCCAATTTGATTTACAGGAGTGGTGAGGCCTTACCTAAAGAAGGTGTGTTATACAGACCATGGTATCATTGCCACCGTGTTACCTCCCCTTTGCGTCACAGCTAATTTCCTTCAGGGAGAACAGTAACACCACGTTCACTCCATTCCCTGCAGACCAGTACCAGCTGTGTTCAGACCTGTGTTGTGCTGTTGCTACTTTGGATGCTGCCTTTGAGGGATAACTGCTGGAGAATGGGACTAACCTGTCCTCTGTTCAGGGAGAGGACAAACTCCTGGCATGTCAGAGCAGGCGCCTAGGTCTACTGAAGCCATAAAGTTTTCATGAGGTGGAATAGGGCAGCATTCACTTTTTGGTCCCCAGTATCAGGGTGCTGATACCAAGGCTCCAGGTCCCTTTTTCCCCTGGGGGAAGAAGTACTAGCTGAAGCCAGACGGGCTTCAGAGTAACATCAAATGCAACATCCTCCATACCAATTTCGAATAAGAAATGTCTCGTTTTATTTTTAACTACATTTGAGTTGGGAGGGATTGAAGAGACAAATCACTTTATTATAGATTTTTCTTAGTGTGTGTCTGCTGTGGAATGGAGGCTATTACTGTTGCACATTTTCTCCTGCTCTTGTAAATCTGTGGATAGAATAATAAAATACTTTCTGTGTTTTATTTTCTTCCCAAGAAGGCATCAAATTGACAAAAATTATTCCAGAAAAGGGATATATTTCAGAAAAGAGATATTTAAATTATTCAAGACTCATTTTAAAACACTTTGCTTAGTAGAAAGCTCTGGAGCACAGCACTTATAAAATTACAAACACTGAAGGAAAGGTAGCTTGATGTAAAATAGCAGTAGCTTATTTCAAAAATAATGCAGATGTAATTTACTGTGTAAAGTTAATTTTGCCATTGTTCCCTTCAGCTGCACTTTTCACCTTAGAAAAAAAAGAAGCCAGAATCAAATGAAACAAATCAAAGCTGGAATTAATGTGCAGTGATGTTATTTCAAAAAAATACAGTGATCACAGGAATCCATTATCTGCATTAGTGTTTGCTTGAGACATTTTGTTATTTAGCAGATGAGAATAGCCCAGTTGTGAGAGAGCTAATGGAGATCGTTCAACAGTATCCTCTCACCACATAGAGAAGACCACCATGTAGAAGACCTCACCTACATATTCTCTGCAGTACTAACTACCCCCCTATCCAGGACTGTGAGCCTTGACCATTGCCACATGATCCTGAGCTTTGTGAGTATCCCCCAGGCAGAACCTAAAATAGCCAGCAGCAAGAAATCCAGTTACGAAGTGAGGAAATTGCCTGCAAGAGCTTCCTGAGAAAGTTAGAAAGACAGGTAGCAAAAGCATGGGAAGATGTTTTAAGCTGTGGATATGTTTTGTATCATATTTTCATGTGCTTAGCTGGGAGTCATAGAACATAAGTACTGACACAGGTCAGTTGCATTTTCCTGAAGTATTGAATAAAAAGAGACTGCCTCAAAGCTCTACAAGAAACCAAGGGCACAGGCAGGGGAAGTCCTCTCTGTTTGACTATAAGAACTGCCTTTTGATCTTGTTGAGTGGAACTCACGGACCACATCTGGACAGATTTATTAGAGGGGATCCACTAAAAAGAAAAAGCAGAGATGAAGAGCTTGGGATAATACCAATGAGAACACCAGAGGATACAGCAGTGAAATTGCTACTTGGGACTGTTGCCACTATCCTTTCTCTACACATCCCTTTGGCTTTATCTTCTCTATAACAATTCTTCAGGTAGTTCAATATAGCAATAAATAAACCCCAAAGCCTTTCTTTCTCCTCACTGAACAAGCCCAGTTCCTTCAGCGTGTCCTGGTGCATCCTGTCCTTCAGTCTTCTGATCATTTAGTGGCTCTCCACTGGTCATACTGTAATTTGTCAAGGTCTTTCTTATATTGGAGAGGGATTAAAATTGGACACCATACTGAGATGTGGCCTCATGAGCATTCAGCAAAAAGGAATAATGACTTCCTCCAGCCTTCTGTTGATGGTTTGCTAATGCAGCCCAGTACACTGTCGGCCATCACTTCTGCAAAAGCACCCTGCTAACATATGCTCAACTGGTCCACAAACACATCTGGTTTTTTTTCTTTGCCAAGCTGCTACCTTAGTAAGCTTGAACTGTGGCCTGGGGTTATTCCAGCACAGATGCAGGATTTTGCATTGACACTATACAAAAACTAACAGAATGCAGTCAAAGCATTTAGATTCAGGTTCAACTATTTTTAAAGATGCATTAGATTTCTCCTCTAAATTTCTGTAACCAACAGAAAAGAATAAAAAAGTTTGGACACTCTGTTCATTGCCATTTCATTACCATTTTTGGTTTTCTTTTAAGAATGAAGTAGGCTGAATTTTCCATGTTTACAAAGCCTAAGACTTTGATAATGATCCATGTGTACATTATCATAAATTACTGATACATCCTCGTAGCTGAAGTTCTAGTTTAATGCAGTATAGTCATGCATGAACTTGCTTTAAAAGGAAGTGATTTTTCAGACAGTCTGATTTTATGTGATGCAATGAAGGAACAGCATAAATCTATGGAACAGAACTGCTGAACATATATGCTGTCCTGCCCCCTTGTGTTTGGAGCTGGGCTCCTCTGCCATGGAGGCTGTAAAGTCTGGTGAAAAACTTGGAACTTGGCCAAGGGCTGTGTAGTGTCTTAGAAGTGCTTCCAAGATGTTGCTCTGAAATAGTCATCAGGGGCCTCCTAAAAGCAGCCTCTGTGTTTATTATCTGGGTGGGTTAAATGGACTCATCTTCAAATGAGTGCTTGGATAGTGTAATCAGTCGTGATCCTTTGAAAGATTGTAAAGGTGCTTACAGCTTCTGATTGAGAATGGTGATGCAACAAATTAGCAGAATAATCATCTGCACTTCAGGTTAGTTTTTAAGGGTAGCCAACAACATGGCTTACTTTGGTACTTTATTACTGGCAATCTGAGAAAATGCTATAAGGTACTGTATTTGGACCTGAAACCTAAAATGGACTATGCTAAGGGAAATCATGTTCTAATAACCTGAGGTGAAAAGCATCTTGCTCTGGTTTTTTTTTGTGATT
The DNA here is from genome assembly GCA_004320125.1 of Scolopax mira. Taxonomy (NCBI): domain Eukaryota; kingdom Metazoa; phylum Chordata; class Aves; order Charadriiformes; family Scolopacidae; genus Scolopax; species Scolopax mira. Next base: position 39,383 of record BJBW01010204.1, read on the forward strand.
TCAGACATCTATTTTTGTAAAAATAGATCCTAATCCATTCAAGAATTTTCTTAAGTCTCCACAAATAAACTGAGAAGGTGATGGAATGCGAAAATGTTGGGATCCAAATGCCTTGGGTCATAGCAGTGAAATGGCAAAGGAATAAGAGACCATCTGTCGTTTTTTCATGATGTAGGACAATTCTATTAAGAGTAGTTTCTCTGAAGGAGACTAGATTCCAACTGTAGTGCCTCTGGATAAAAATGTGTTGCAGTGGCTTTGAAATTGTATATTGTATATACTCGTGATAAGTGATCTTGTTTAGCTGAAGCATTTTAATGTGACTGCATGATAGCAGAAATGCTTCTTGGTGCCTTAGGTGTGACATCACTCACTTCAAGCAAAGGTTCAAGTTCCCATTCTGCCTAAAAGCAGAGACAACACATTAGATTCTGATTTATAATAGCAGATTCTCACAAGCTGTTCTGAGCACTTCAGATGTGCAAGAATTGGAACAGAAAAAAGAATGGGAGCCAGTCCTGGGCTCCCATTTTGCACCTTTTACAGACTTTATGTCTATATACCAGCTTTACATTGATGACGAAGTTATCAAAATGCATGTAGGTGTTGAAAGGATACATGTATAAGGAAACGGAAGGTGCTGTGGAAAGGCAGAGTTGCTTGTCCATCATGAGATGCACATCAAACCAGGCAGTGTTAAGTTGTCCCTTAAGATTCCACTCCTTTTCTGCAAAATCACTTCTGTGTCACATTGAGTAATTTCATTTCCAGCTGATCTAGTTTCTTCCTCTTGATAGCGGTGGCTTAAGGAATTAATTAAAATGGAACTTATCATCAGACACTAAGTCCTGAAATGAACCTGTAGCTGAACTAGAAGAAACTAAAGTACTTTCCCTAGCATGGGATCTTCACCCACATGGTTTAAGTGCAGTGTGTGGATTGCTGAGTCACATCAGCTGGGTAATTACCTATAGATTTGTGAGTTTAGAAAGTCAACTTCAGATATTTATCATTTTTTTATGTATGTTTACCCAAAATACTGTTTAGTAAGCGTGGCATTATATAAACTCACTTTCTGGGAAGGATAGAGGCCTGACAATAGGGAAAAAAGTCTTTGATCTGGGGAGTGCTGATGCGAATTAGGCTTTGGTTGGTAGAGCTCAAAGCTGTTGTACTAAGTAATATCAAGATGGCAGCCCCCACCCAGTGGACAAATAAATACATTCCTAAAACTGCAATCCCAGCCAGCCCCAGCAGAAAATAACATGCGTGGGTGTGGGTTTTGGTTCCTTCAGCTTGTCCAAAGGATTTAGATCAGGGCTGCTTTGCATCATACCTTTCCATGCTACAGAACCCAGATGTGCTGCAGAACCCAAGTGCTGCTTTTTTCTCACATTAAGCATGTGTGAACTGCTCTTACTTATGTGCTATTTTATGCCTTTAGACCAAGAAGCTGCAAAATCACCATGGCCACTTGGTGCTGTAGCTTCTCTCCTAAGGAAGCTACACTGGGACTCAGGTTTATCAGCCTTAGCACACCTCAGTGCTTTCAGTGTTTTACAGATTACAGAATACACATCAGCTGTCAGAAGTAAAAAAATAATAATAAAAATGGTAGGGTTTTAAATAAAGGTGTCTGTCCAAAAGCGTCACCCTCCTTCCCCTGGTTTCACGGTTCTGCCTCACCTCTTGTGCTAAGGCACAGGAGCCTGCCTAGGGCAGACTGAAAAGAAAACTTGCCCTTTGTGCTTTTATCACAGACAGACAGACAGACAGATAGGTAGACAACTGTCAGTAGAGCAGTAGGGAGCTGCAGGGGAGGCAGGACCAGGTCTTGGGGCTGCAGCATTCACTTGGCTCAGCTTAAAGCCAGCGTCGAGCCAAGTTAGAAATGATGAATCCCATGATGACTGAAACATTCAAACTTTATGAGGCCTCAGCTTGGGACGTGAGGTAGTCAGAGAAGTACAGTCTGAAATGCTGTGAAGATCTGATGTCTGCTGTCAGCACAGGACCTCAGGCTGGAAGGCACACCCAGCAGGGAGCCTCCCCAGGCCTTGGGCAAAAGATGCAGGTGCTGCTCATTGATGGCACCATCTGGTAGCTGTACATGCAATGGCCGAGAATGTCGATCTTCTTCCCATCTTTGAAGCTTCATGTCCAGATTACAGACACTGGGTCAAGACTTGCAGGAGGGGTGCCCAGCAGCTTCACTGATGACCACTACATTTTACTATTCAAATATAAGGAAAAACTTCTTTATGGTGAGGGTGACAGCACTGGAACAGGCTGTCCAGAGAGGTCGTGGAGTCCCCTTCTCTGGAGATCTTCAAGACCCTCCTGGATACAGCCCTGAGTGATGTGCTCTAGGCAATCCTGCTTTGGCAGGGAAGCTGGGCTAGATGATCTCTAGAGGTGCCTTCCAACTCCAACAATTCCATGATTCTGCGATTTTTAAGCCCATAGCATGTGACATGGCTTACTGTCACGCCCCAAAGCCTTGTGCGCTTGAAGCCAGATCACTGAAAAAGCCAGTTGAAACTGTTCTGAGCAAGCCTGTTGGCCTTTCCTTTGAATCAAAACCCAAATAGTTGTATACCATGTCTAATGAAGTTGTTACCTTGACAACCGGTGGTAGAAGACGCAACTGAAAAGAATTTCTCATTGCAATTAAATTAGCTAGCTTCTCTGGAGAAGAACACTAAATGCATTTTACTTTTCTCCATGCTGCTACATGAGACAGAATTACAGCTAATTACTTTTAATTCCATTTCCATCCTGTATGACTCATTAATATAATAGCATGGCATAGCATATACCATAAAGGGTTTTGTTGGTATTTTTGGCAGAGTGAGCACTAAACATTTATAACTGAAAACTAGCACTGTTTCAGTAGAGATTTTTATATTGATGATCCACCAAAGTGAAAAATGTGTTATTGATAAACTTTCTAAATATAAAGTGCTTAAGTTTGCAAGCGGTGCATTTTGATGCAAATGGTCAATTATCCCACTGTATTAAATAATTAGTATTAGACCTTGCATCTGACACTGAGATGGGAAGCACAGACTTCATTCCTATAGTACTGCTTAATTACAAGGGGGGATTAATTCTTTTTTGTGGACACATTTAGGGTTTGCAGCAAAGGAGGACTCTTACAGCCAGTTTAAGCCAGTCTGATAAAGTTTCTCTTTTGTACTGCAAGATGACCAGGCCAGGCTGGTCGGGTTGGATGGCGCTTTGAATAACCCAGTCTAGTGGGAGGTGTTCCTGGCCTTGGCAGGGAGGTTCAGGCTAGATGATCTTTAAAGTCACTTCCAACCCAAACCATTCTATGGCTCTATGACAACATTCATGTATTGGTTGTGTTCATGCATCTAAATGCAATGGAGTATACTTTAAATCAAAGTATGAAAACTCTTCTTCAAATAGCCCGATCCAGATGGTAGAAAAGATCCTCATACTGGATAGGTCTCCAGCCTAATTGAGAGCCCTGGAATGAGTTACAGATACCTACAGATGATTGGTGCTTCCTGCCACATCAGAGCCTGGAAGGTCTGTTTTGCGGTCTGTTCTGGCAAAATCACTTTCAGGTGAAGATGTCCCCCACTGTAACTGCAGTTATATTGGTGCTATTGTACATTATTGTGTTTTTACCAGAAGAACCTTCCTGCACCAAAGGAAGGTTTTTTGGATGCCTTTTTGCCACACTGGTATTTTCAGCTGACACACAAGGAGCAAAGTAGAGAAAAAGGACATCCTAACTCTAGGATGGAGCCACTGCATTTTGGAAAGCAGCAAGTCTAATGAGGACTGAAACATCAATGTGGTAAAAAATCTGAACACAAAGTAGTCTTCAGGGAAGAAGACTAAAAAATCTGCAAAGGAAATGCAATCTTTAACATGAACGTAACTGGAATAACATCTCTACTAAAAACACTGTTCCTCCAATACTGGTTAACACATAAGACAACCTAATGATGAAGGTATTAGATGCATCCAAGGGCTTGAGAGCTAAACTGTCATTTTACTAATGTTTTCTGGATTAGAATGCGGAGAACTTATACTGTATAAGGGACAGGGAATTTTCAAGGAATTTGTCCCCAAGAATCTGCAGTCTGATATTCCTTTCTTTCCAGACAAGTATGTACTATGCATACAGCCTGAATATATTGACATTACAGAGAACCTGATAGGATGTTCTAATTTGGTTGCCAGATATTTTCCAGCAAGAAAAATAATGGCAACCCTTTTTTTTGAAGAACAACTTGGAATGTCCCCCTCTGGTTTGCAGGGCCTCTCACATTGGCAGGAACAAAACCCCCTGCTTATACAGTTTCTCTCTCTTCTTTTTTTTTTTTTTTCCCCATTTCCACTGAAATTCTTTTCAGGTTTAGCCGAGTTGCAAATTCTTTCAAAAGCCTTTTTACTTCCCTGCTGTGACTTGTTTTCCAAGTGGAAAAGGATTGGAAATGCACCAACTAAACAATGTCTATACTGTTAGGCAACACATTGTGTTTGGATGCCAAAGAGCAATTCACTTATTGATGGGAACGAATAAGAGAGGTTCCCAGTTCCTTTCCCAGCAGCATCTCTCTACATCTACCACGAGGTCTCCATGTGCTGTTCTGCAGCCCCAGGACAGGGGCAGAGAGAAGGTTGTCTTGAGCCTGTCAGCCTGGAGAAGAGAAGGCTCCAGGGAGACCTTAGAATGGCCTTCTAGTACCTAAAGGGGACCTAGAGGAGAGATGAGGAGGGACTCTTTATCAGGCAGTGTAGCGATAGGACAAGGGTCAACAGATTTAAACTGAAAGGGGGGAGATTTAGATTAGATATTAAGAAAAAATTCTTTCCCATGAGGGTGGTGAGACATTGGAACAGGTTGTCCAGAGAAGCTGTGGATGCCCCATCCCTGGAAGTGTTCAAGACCAGGCTGGATGGGCTTTTGAGTAACATGGTCTAGTGGGAGGGAAACTGGAACTATATGATCTTTAAGGTCCCTTCCAACCCAAACTATTCTATGATTCTATGATTCAAGCTGTCCCTACCACTATGTAGGACAAATGTCTTCACTGCTGGCCAAACCAAGGATTCATCCAGCCTCCCCTAGTCCCATGACACAAACATTGGTCCACCGGCTTCCCTTGTTGAGATGTAAACAGCCCATTTTGAGATCCCTCATTTATGGAATTAGTTTGGTCATTCAAGCTGCAGCAAAAATTTCTTGAAGATACAGTAAGGGACGTCTTACTACAATTGTGTGCAATAGGGAGGGAGGAAGACTATTCTTTTATTTTAAATTAGGAGTTTGCATCCTGAGAAAACATTACAGAAATGATCCACACATTTGAGAATGTGAAAGCTAATAGCCATTTACCCACAGAGAGCACAATGTTGGTGTGCAACAGGGAAGAATTTTCAGTGCATTGGGGTAATAGCAATCTAGCACTTTCAATTTCATTGGCTCTTAAAACGAAATAATTTTCTTTTAGCTTTGCTTCCAGTGTAATTAGATAGGTGAGAACTCCACTGAGGATATTGTAAATCAAATCCAGAGATATGAGGGAAATTCTTCACATTTTACTCACAATAATAAACAGATTATTATTTGTGTGAGAAATAATATGAGAGGTGAGAAAGTAAGCAGGATTTGATCCATTTTTAAAATGACACTGGTATTTTAGTTTCCATAGATTATGGCCTTCTGCATTTGTATGTAGATTATAGTAGTCTATAACCTACCTCTGTTTCCATAGATCACAGTCTTCTGCATCCATGTGGTTCCTATACATCCAAAAATCAGTTTTGGGGAGGGGAGGCAGAATTTATTTGTAGATGAATGTAGAATAGCAGTTTGAATCAAGGGAGATTTACTGTCTACTTCCATCTTTAATCTTACTTTACAAAGCACTAGCCATGATGGAATTTATGTAAAGCATACAAAGCAAGTTAATTACAGTTTAATCCAAAGAAAGGTGGGTGACTGGGGCAAAGGGCTTGCAGTTTGCTCTGAAAAGCACAGTCTATTTCCTTCTGATGTGCTGCCAGCAAAAGATAATTGCCTTCATTGTTTCCTATTTTCAGAAATGTTTCTAAACTATCAACAGATGTTTCTGTTCTATGAAAAAAGTCCAAGCTGCTACACAGATATATAGAGGGGAGAGGGAGTAGCCACCTGCAGACTTCAGACTACGGCAAAAATACTTGGCATTTTTTTCCCATCATTTGTAAAAGGAAAACAATGCTTTCAGTTGCCCTGTACAGAAACTAGTGGAGTTAAAAAAAGGAAAATGTGCTGTTTATTCACATGGATCTAAATCAGCAAAGCACGAAAAAGTCCTTAAATTTGACTAGCGTAAAAATGTAGGGTATTTAAGCATGCTGCATTTTGCCCTTGCAAAAGTTTTCAGAAAGACAGAGCTTTTGTTTGTTTCACCTTTAAGAAGTCACACTTAGTATGAATAATAATGTAATGTAGCAGGAATTTCTCTCTCTGTGGGAAGATGATTATTCAGTTGCAAATAGCATCCATGAAAAGTATGTTCCCAGGTACCCCGAAAAATTTTGATTGATTATTATTAATGGCTCTATTAAGAGCTTATTAAAATATGTCTTGCACCAGCACTCACAGAATGCGAAAGTTCACATTTGTAATATATTTATTTAGTCTTTGATGAGAAATGCCAAGTTTGAAAAAGTATGTTTTTAAGATATCATAGTTAAAAATGTTTTTGTTTTTTTTTACTGAACCTGCCTAGAATTTTCTTATGTGTATGCCTCAGTGCAGGTCTCTCCACACTTGCGGGCAGTAGTATATCCAGTGGCTTTTTTGCCTCTGGAGCACTGAAAACCATGTATGTGAACATCTCTGATCTTCTGAAATGCATGTGAGCTTCAAAATGGCAAGAAGGTGGAGATAGATAGGGAAAAGGGTATTGTGCCTGAGCAATCAGGGTATGCATGAATCATTTCACTAATGGTTTAGACCATCTTAATTTTGAAACTTTCATCTTTTCACTCCTCCTGGAGCTTCTCTCAGGGACTTTTTGCTCTCATGTTTTGGGGCCTAGTCCTGCAGTCCCTTCCATTTGGATGAACCCTTTCAGGCTGGGCTCTAGTGTCCTGTGACATGTGTCACTGGGGGTCTTCCCTTTACAGGCATCATAGAGAGTTTTGATGGCAAACTGTTGGGCATAAACACATACTTTCTGTGTGTTTTATGCTCAATACCTAATATAAAAAATTCATACGTAAAGTTATTATTAGATTACCTAGATTATAATGAAGATGCTTGAAGGTTGCTGTCAGTGGTGTTCCACGTTCTGAAAATTAAAATCAACACTGCAACATTAATTAAGCCTCCAGCATTTTATTTGTATATCTAGATGTTCAATATATGTATTGCTCAACTAAATGCATTTAATGTAGACTCTTTTCCTTCTCTTTAATGTAAAATAAATCCAAAAAAGCATTATAAATGTAGACCCTACATTTCAGTCAGCAGGATACTCAGTATTTCAGATGTGTAAAGGTTCGTGTGTTGCAAAATGTATACTTAGAGACATATATTCCTTACATATTCTGATAGCATTAAGGCAAAAGGGACGACATGGGTTGTATTTCATGTATTTTAGTTACATTACCAGAAACAAAATAAACAGTTTTTGCATTCTTGTGGAAGAGTTAATTACTCGCATGGCACAACATCATTATAATCAAGACAGAGCAATCAGTTCATATAACAAACCCTATAATCAAGGTAATGTAATCAATGTAAGTAATTAACTATAATAAGCAATTAAATATCTGACTGCATCAAGCAATAACTAAAATTACAGCCTTGAATAATATCAGCTAATTGCATCATTAGAAACTTGTGTAAAAGCCAATAGTAAATCTAAGTTTTTAACTACACAAAATAGCAGGTATCATCCTGAGAGATTTTAGCTGGAAAAACCTGAGTTTTTCCACCAAAAAGCAGTCATATCCCAGTTCCAGGCCTGTATTTGTCAGAGGTCTGGGGCATGAAGGCAGGAAAAAGCTTCCTTGCTGGAGCCTTGCGTGGCCCCCACTCCCCAGTACAGCCAGAGTGACTGCCTCTGATGACATACTGGTTTGAAGCACGGCAGCCCCTGAGCAGATGGTGTCACTCAGCAGCTCTGCTCACACTTCGTTTATTCCTGACACCACTTGCACCTTCATCAGCTAAAGGCACCAGGGCTGCTGAACTTCCTTGGGGATGTGCAGGGGTGTCAGCTCACATTTCTTCTTCTTGTCCTTCCGCACTGTGTGTGTTGGTGAGGGCTGATGGTCCTGCCCTTCCACCTTCATGCCAGGTAGAGCATGGCCAAAAGTCATTGAAAGAAAAAAAAAACTATTTGAAGATGATTTGAACTCTCCTAATAGAATGATATCCATCTGAGAACCAACCTGTCTGTCCACATAAAGAATAGATCTGCCTGTGCACATCATCTAGCAATGGTGCTGCTTCGGCATCTGGAGGCTTTTCATTTGACTGTAGCAGTACTACCAGCCCAGAAATCTTTTCCAAATAAAGAAAAGTGAGAGACATGCTGCCACCACAAAAAAAAAATTAAATAGAATAAAAATCAATGAGGAAATACAAATTGAGACAGATCTATGCATATGTGTTTTTCAGCCATGATAGTATACCAAATACTTGCTGGTTTGGAGGATCTGAAATGATCATTGACTGCTCCCAAGCATTAAGAGAAAAGGATTCTGTAGCATCTAGTCTTTAAAATTAAATAGGAATCCTAAAAAGAGCCCCTGGAAAGCACAGTGTGAAATAAACCTGGTTTGTGAGAGTGAAGAAGTGTTTAAGCCACACCAGCTGCTTTTCCTATTTTCAGCACTGTAGTTGGGTTATTTGAGCATAGCAGTCGAGACAGGCAGGTCCCTAGGCTGGAGCCCAGCATTTATGGAAGAAGATTAGCTCCTAAGTTAAGTTCATGGAGATGGAGAAGCATGAGAAAGGGTAAGTGCTGACTGCAGTCTAGAGTGAAGCTCTCAGCATTGCTCTCATGGCATGGCCTCACCCAAACTGTGTAAGCAAATACTGACATGACTGCCTCCTAAGTATTTAAACAAAACTGTGAATGTATTATTTGCGCCAGGGGGTCACTAATGTGTTGTAGTTACAGTAGGGGTATGGCATGGGCAGAAGCATCCCATATCTCTGTCTCCCTCTGCATCACTTTGAAGGGTTTGTTCAACTGTACATTTGGGAACTCTTGACGCTTACGGGAAAGGCAATACATGTAGAAACTGAATCAACACACTCTAGCCAAGTCTGAAGCTTAGGTCAAAAGAACATGTGAAAACGTGATTCAGGGGCTTATAGTTTCTTAAAAGACCTTACTAATTATCAGCTGACTTTTAAAAGACTGGCAAAAAATCTGAAAACATTCTGTTCCTGATGGTGCAGTCAGTTGCAGCCCTTGGCAGTAGCATAACCTCAGGGCTAGGCTGCTGCACAGAGGTAGGACTGTGGGAGTCCAGAAGTGGCTTGCTCTTTTCTTTTTTTCAGTACTCACCCTTCCAAATCCTAGCCAGCATGCCCTGTGCATTCCCTGACAGCCCAGGGCACCCTATGTTGTTAGTCAAGGTGATGCTCTCACACAAGAGGACAAAACACAGAAGAAAAAGTAGAAAACAAACACTAGTACCACAGAGGAGTAAAAGTGCTGAAATGCAGAAATGGAAAGACTTGGAGGCCCAATTGGTGAAGTAAAACTAAACTGGTGTTTGGATTCAAAAGGTGATTATGAGCTTGGTGACAATGAGATAAAAGCTGATAATAGCTCTAGAAAAGACTGTCTTGGTTCATGGCCAAAGTGTGAAGCAGGTAGGAATTATCATAGAATCATACAATTATTTTGGTTGGAGAAGATGTTTAGCATCATTGAGTCCAACTGTAAACTTAATACTGCCAAGTCCACCAGTACACTTAATTTTCTTCCCATAACTGTACTTCCCCAACTTCCTTAATTTCAAATAAAATTCACATTTTTACAATCCCTGTCTCTCAGGCATGGTGTTCAGGACTATATTTTCTAGCATCTGGACTTCCTTTCAGGATCATAGTTTTTTTTGAACTTGGGGTTTTGTAGCAAACACAGCAATGCTTTCAGCCAGATGCTTACAGCCAATTTATTATGTCTTTTATGTTTCTTAGTGAATGAAAGAGATGGAGATGCAGTGGCTGGTTCAAGTACCAGGCCCTTTAGCATCTGACTGAAAGAGCGCATCTACTCAACCCAGTGCAGCAGACACCAGGAGATGATGCCTGGCACTCCCATAAGACCAATCCCTGATGTTGAAGGAAGAGAAAAGAAGCTCAATGAGACCCAGGGGGGGTGTGATGGGCAGCCCCGGGGCACCGGCCTGTCCAAGAAGGCACCTTTTCCTGTGGGAGAACATGCTCCATCCTGCCCAGACGCTCCTGCAGCTAGGCAGTGACCTCTCTCTTCCCAGCTGCTCTCTGAAATGCAAAGTTTATGAAAATAATGTAATTACATATAGAAATGCATTTCAATTAGGCCTATTAGACTATGAGGAGCAGTATTTTAGTAACTATCTGTAAACTATGGGTGCAAAAATTTAACTTGTTATGAATTATGGGTAAGGCATTCTGTTGGTATACCAGGAGGTTGAAGATTCTTTATCAAGCATAAGAGAAGATATAGATCTGTAAGAAACTGGACAGTTTAAAATGGCTATTTTTATTTTAATTTAAATGTTTATTTTCTTTTCCATCAGTTGATGTGGGTTCAATATTTGGAAATCTGAAATTGGAGAGTTTGAGGGGGGTGTTATTATTTCTGCTCTTTTCTTAAAATAGTACAATTATGCAAGATACATTTTTTTCAGAAAGCTTCTTCTGCTCCAGAATTTGCAAACTGAAAACTGAATTGCATGTTTAGCTGCCAACAAGGAAAAGCCCCCAAAAATTGTCAAAAAAACCTACCCCTGCTTCTCATTCGAGAAGGTATAATAATCATGTGTTTTATTGGGAATTGCAAGGCTCAGGAGCAAACAAAAGTGTAAGATGCTTTGTTTCTTAAAGTTGATACCCCTTCACTGCAGTATTGAGGGCACTGACCTGTACCTTGGACTCAGATGTTGCTTAATACCATCTTGTCACAGCCAAAATGGAAGCTGTTCATAACATTTTAAAAACACACATTTTTTTTCTGTTTATGTTTATGAGTAAAAGCACAAAGATGTTTGTATTGATGAGTCCTATGAATCCTTGGGATCTCCTAGCAGTCTTCCTCAGGAGACACCCATCTCATTGAGAATGTTGTTGGAAAAGACTGAGAAACAGCTCGTGGTGAGAAAGAGAGAGAGGAATGACAAAAGATCTGTAGCATTTCCTCTCATTATTTATACAGGGTGGGATCCAATCAGCTTTAGCTCATGTCCCCAGACAGTGATCCAGTCTGCCTGCTTTCCCAGACTCCTAGTATGGTGGCACCTCGTTTCATGAGTTTCTTCTCTCTTTGGTTTGAAATTTCTCAGTCTGTATGCTCCCATGTGCCAAGCACCCTCAGACTGTCAGTGTGAGGCAGGTACAGATACCTATGCTCCATCCAGCCCACCAGAAAAGCATAAAAGCTAGTTGCTAATAATGTTTATTTGTTCATATTTGCATGCCTGCTTTCAGCAAATTAGCAGAGTGCCTGATCTTGAAGGGAGTGATAATCTCCAGAACACCCAGCTGTTGGCACAAGGCTGAGCTGGCACTGAAGTGTTATGTTTCAGTTTGCTTTTAGGATTAAACTTGAAAAATCTTGGCAGCTCCCTCTCCTATTCATTGCTAGCTATGCCGCAGATGAAAAGGACCTACAAAAGTGGTGTAAGGAAGAAAGCAGAAAATTAGAAATTTCAAGTTAATGAGCAACTAAAAACATTAGTCTGGTTTTGGACTCCTCAATTTTATCTCTGTTCACCTCTTACATGTGCCTGGGACCATTCTGTCATCTCCAGGCCAACTGGCATGGTGAAGCCCACGTCCTTACTCTTAAGTCTCTTAGAATCACAGGCAGCGCGGCAATGGCCAAGTTACTGGGAATGGTTCTTGGCCCATACTAATTTTCAAACCATGCCCAGAAATTATTTTGGAAGAGTGATAGTTTGCCCAGGCCAAAGCCATCAGAGGCATAATTCTAATAATTTAATGGGCTAGATGATCGAGTTTCAGGCCTGAGAACATTTCCTGGCACTGATTTATCTACACTTCTATCGATGCAGCCATGGAAGCTAAGACCAAATAAATACTGTAATTGGAGAAAAAAAAAAGCCTTTACTATATAATTATTTCAATAAATTATTAGCCATGTTTTGTGTCTGTAAAGTATAGCATAAATTTCAGTCAGTATGGTTTATGCTATATCTCTGTTTTCAGAAAGTTGATTTACACATAAGGGAGACAGAATTTTCCTTATGTTATCCACAATATATGTGTTCTCCAAAGAAACAAAAACAGGTGTAGAAAAATCTACTTTCCATAGCTCAGTTAAAAGCCATACAACCTCCTCTCCCACAGACGTATCAAATCCACCAATGATACTGTTCAAAGAATACTTTCCTTACCCAAAAAATGTATTGCAAGGCTCCCACCATCAAAGAGAATGTGGGGTTTTTATTGTATGCTCTTAAAAGAAAGCAACCAACCAAACCCAAACCCTCTATATTTAGACCAAATCTTCTCTTTCTTGGCATAAGACCTTCCCTCTTAGCTGTCTGTTCATCACTCACAGGTTCTAATACACATGCAGGCAAAATATTAAAATAAAAAATGTGCAAAACCAGGGAGAGCTATAGTTTGCTCAGTAGGGTTCAAGGCTGAACAGTCCTGATCTGCATGAAATTAAAAAGAATTACTGGGTGTCCAGGTTTTTTTTGACACCTCTGAAAATTTTCTAAACTTAGACTGCTTGCAGTCTGACTATATCTGCCCATTATATGCAAACAAATTCATACATAATTAGCTAAGAAATCATCTTTTCCAGTACTCAGAAAGACAGAATGAACCCATTTTCCCCTTACATCAATAAATAAACCCAAGCATGCAACTACGTTTTTATACAGATTTCTTTCTCTCTTTGCCACCCTACTGATGTTTGTCCTCTGCCTGTATCAGCGGAGCTCTAACAGATCTTTCTCACCCACCCATTTTCAGTTAGAGTTACTCAAAGAAGCAGAAAAGGGGAATGCATTATTTATTATATAGTAATATGTAAACATTACACCTTAGTGGAAGGTGTCGCATAGCTCTGTTTCAATAAAAGTCGTTGAGGAAGTTCCTGCTATCAAAAGATATCAAATTAGTTAAACAGAATATTGTTGCTATATACTTTAAAGCAGCTGTTAATGGATGAAATATATATATACTTACATATATAGTATGTCAAAGTGGTTCTGTCTCTACCAGTACTGTTATAAGCAGTAAAATCAAGTAGAATCAAGGACTGGTAGGTATCCTATATTTGTACACAGTCTACAGTGAACACTATAAAAATACCAAGTATTTTATGAGCATTCCGTCAGAAATACTTTTATAGCTTTGAAGTATGTCCCATTTGCCATTGTTATTAGAGAAGCCAGTAAAATCCAATGGATGCTAATGCATTGTGACATACTGTTGGATAATTTTTAAACACTTCTTAATGTTTATGTAGTGTTTTATTCATATAAATGCCTTAGCAGACAGGCAGACCACAGCACCTTGGTAGCATGAAATCTAATTCAAATGGCAGTTTTTACCAATGCATCCCCAGTACCTCTACTTAAAAGCTCCATACTTTAGGTATTGAGTTCTGTGGCTGGCTGGATAAAGTTAATATTATCTAATCTTTTTTATTTCTACACACTCATTCATCATTCATTTATTTTGATTTGGGGCTGCCAGGCTGACTGCACATACAGATGCATGGAACAGTGCTGCTTCCTGTGACAAGCACGCTTGTGCTAAAAGACCAAACCAATAAAAGAACTGATTTCTTTTTTAAGAAGCAGCGTATAAGGTAGGAAAGCTGTGGGAGCCAGGGGATCAGTGCCAAAGTGAGGGTCTTCTTGTAATTGATGGAGGCAGATTAGATAGCTCTCTCGCTGCCTTTAGCAAGATACAAAGTTGTCTGAGGGGAGGATCTTAGCATTCAGGGCCAAACACAGACTCCCGGTGTGATGTGGTGGCATCACTCATCATCAACCTGTAGTGAGAACATGCATGCCCAGCAGGTAAGATCAGGGAGCATCTGTCTCCAGGTGCTAAGGTATATGTACTGAATTCACAACCTATGGTACTTTGAGAGAACTTATTACTGTGCTCATACCTTGAGGTAGGCTCCGACCCTCTTCACAAAGTCAGAGGGTTGCTGAGGCAACTACAGAGGCACCATAGCTTGTGAGTGCAAGGCTTCTTCCAGTTGTCTGAAGAACAACAACAAGTGTCCACACACCCACCACAACATTGCCTGTTTTGGTCTGGTCTCTAATACTGACCGCTCTCGGATGGCTCCTCATCTGTCCCTAAGCAGACCTCTGTGTACTATTGCTGCTTTCTCTCATAAAAACCATCCTGCATTTCCCTCTGAAAAAGCCTGTGTCCATACATGACAGCACTCCAGTCCTGTGAGCTATCTTACCGTGTCTCTGTGATCCCACTGAGATCATTGCCCTGTGACTGCACACAAACCTCAAACTGTTCATTCTCTATGCTCTGTGTGTTAGTGTACAGACACTTCAAAGAGTGCTAAGCATCCCAGAAGAGGGATGAGAACTTTCCTTGTTATGTCCTATGGGTGCTTCCTTATTAAGTGCATTTACTTAAATGGGCCCCATTTAGCCCTGTTATGTTGATTGTGAGATTTCTCTTTTCCCCATCACCCTGTTCACTTGTTTCATTGGTCCACTGTTTCCTCACTTGATTGTTGGTTCTCACCTCCCTCCCCTGCTGCTCCTAATTTAAAGATGGTTGACTAGACTGACAAAAATGCTTTTACCCCGATTAGTTAGTTGGATCCCATCTCTTCCAAAAGGTCCTTGATCGTGAAAGATTCTCTCATGGTCATAAAAGCCAAAGTCCCTTTCACAACACCAGTTGTTGACCTGCTGGATCCATCCAGTCCTCCTCAAGCCATTTCTCCTCACCAGCAGGGTTGAGAACACCACTTGAGCTCCATGCCCTTGACCATCATCCCCTCCCAGGATCTTCCAGGATCAAATCGAACCTTGCTGTTGGTGTGAATATGATGGCCAGCAGTTTTTCATGCATTTGCTCCTCATGATAGAAAAAGCCATTCCATTCACTCCCTTCTCTCTCATTTCATCCCCATGCAACAGATGAAATCAAGGTTGGAGTATGATCCTCTGTGAAAGAAGGGCCTGTGGCTGATCCTATCCTTGCTGTGCTAGCAGAGAAATTGCAGTCCTGTTAGTTCTCCCAACCAGATCTGTGCTAGGAAGTCATGGCTAAAGACTAATGCTTTCCCAGGCCTGTGGAAGACTGTTGTCCTAGTTCACGAAACGGCATGCTGTTTTTGTGGTATTTGCTCTTCCTCTAGAGAAAAAGAATTCCTGAAGCATTTGTTCTTATGCTTGTGTGATATAAATAAATACTTTTGGATGCAGGAAGCTAACCTTTCTCTAACCCTTAGGAGTTGGCGTCCAAACTTCCTTGGGTTTGCCAGAGCAATCAGAAAAGCAAACAAGCCGATGGATGAGCTTTATTCATTGATCTGTCTGCATTCCTGCCTAACTCTGCCTTTTTGTTGATTATGTATTTTGGGTCAGCATATTTGTATAGTTCACACTTCATTATCCAACAAGCATAGAACACTCAGAAGTGATCTTAATAAGTACAGATCTTCATGCAATTTCTGGGTTATTCCTGAGTGGGTCACAAAGCTTTAAAATGCAGTAAAAGTTAATCAGCACAGATTTCTGCTAACAATTTACGTAGTCCTTTGCTTGTAAATTAGCATGGAAAGAGGAGATGGCATATAATAGGTTTCCATCTTCTCTCTTGGAAGTGGTATGACTTACATACTGGAGATTACCTGAATGCTTTTGAAGTCACAGATCATGACCTAGGACTAGATAAAAAGACTTTGTTTTCTTTGCCAGCATTTGTTGCCGTGCTTTGTTTTGGTATACATGTCTGATCATAGAAAACTCTTCAGTCATCAAATCCTCCCTAGGCAAATATGGTGTAGTTCTGAAACTGTCTGAGGTGTGCCTTCAAGTGGCCATTCACCAAGTTGGGAAACACAAATCTTCCATCTCGCCAAGAATATTTCATTTTGTTCTTCCTTTATATCACTTATGGGAACCGTTACAAGCAAAATATGAAATATGGGCAGTGAATGCATATTTTGCAATAAGCATGGGGAAATAAGGCAAAATCAAACTTGGTGCAAATTACTGGCCCTTTATGACTTAATTTCTTCATTATTCTTTGTTTTGGTTTGGGGGTTTGAAGTGTGAGTAGTAAGTGGAATGCTTATAGTATTAGCTATTTTAATTTGTTTTCACTATGGACACTGTTGAAATCCTTTATAAAGTCCCATATCTTGAAAGCAAATAGCAAAGTAATTCTTTGTGCTAGGTAAGAAACTGTAACAGGAAAAAGAATGAGTGGACCATTCTCATAAAGCAGTAGTATTTAACATCAGGGAAGGAAGGGTTTAAATGCTAAGGGTGCTGTAAGCTTAAAAGAGGTGACTGATACAGAGAAAAATACATGTAGTTTAGTGGCAGAGTAAGGAAGGAAAATGTAACTCTAAGGAGAGCTATTCTGGAAAGCAAGCCAGCCTGGGGGTGTGTGAGCCACTTACCCAATTGACTGCATTGGCTTCAGCTCTGCAGAGCTGTAAACATCTGCCATGGGTACATGAGACATGGTGCCTTCACACTTCCTCCAGACTGAGTACTTTTTTGACTATTTTTCTCTTTACAGGAACCCAGACCTTTGTATAACAAAAGGTGCCAGTTTTATTCAAGTGGAATAGGATTCCTATATGATGCCTACCAGACAGAGGTAAACAAACCCACCTCATCACACGTTTGTTTCTGCTGTGCTTTGAGGGGGTGGGGAGGAAGGAGGTGTTTGAGAGTATTTCTGTGCAAGTAGGTAACAAACTGATAGAAACCCTACTGTTTTTTCTCACACAAGTGACTCCCCGCTTGTCCAAGCCTCTGGCAATTGCAAATCCTTACAACCAGTGAGGTTTTGAGTCATCATCAGTGTTTCTATCCAGTACATTACTCTGAGACTGGAATGATTCCTAGTCCATCTATACTGTATAATAGCTGTCTGGGATGTATTTGTCACACTGGCATCTTTCTCCAAGGACATTTTTGTAGACTTCAAGTGGAATAGGGAATACCTAAATGAATCCCATTGTATTGTCCAGAAAACTTCAAGTCTTCTCTGTATTTATCCAGCACAGGCCAAAAATGTCAGTGATTTGAATGCAGCTTTTTTTATTATCTCAGTGACATTAACATGGTCGGAAAAGTGCCCATATCCAAATGGCTAGCCTCCTGAGAAGTCCAGATTTAGTTTGTCTTCCTATTTTTCATTTTATTATTGTGGTAAATTGGTGGGAGTGCAAAGAAAATCAAGCAGGGCAGGACCGAGAACAGCTAAACAGCAGTATAACTTACAAGAAGCCAGATGTCCTTCATCACCATTCCTCCCATGGCTAAGAAAAAGTGTATGGGGAATGTTACCATTAATAATTCTAGACAGCTTAGCAAAGTGTATTACCAGGTTAAGCAGCTAATACTCCCTTAAATCTTGCTGCTAGGGCACCTCGTTGTTGATTTCGGAAAATGTATGACAAAAATATGTCATGACTCCCTTGCCTATAGGCCTACCCAGACAAACTTACTGTCTGTTACAACACCCTTTCCTATAAATTTTTCTCCATCTTCGTCTAAAGTGTGCATGCATGCTCAGACACAGACATAGCCTGAGAAATGTTTTTAATTCTTCTAATAAACATGTAGCTGGTGTCACACTGACCACAGCTCCTGCCAGGTGACCCCAGTCTCAGGCTTCTGGACAGACAGATTTCCCTGGCTCTGCAGATTCTGCAAATGTCTAAAAAGCTCCTCGCTCTATTCTGTGAAAAAAACCACCACATATCTGTTATGTGTGTAGTTAGTTTGTAATAACATTCTTTTCTGGTTTTCCACTGATCCAGTATCAGCATGCGCTAATTCAGAGTTAATGATCTGTGGCATTTGAACTTGGCTTTTGCTTTTCCAAAGTTAGCTGGCTAGTGAGCAGGGGACAGGCCCTGCATGCCAGGTGAACACCTAACTAGGAAGGCAGACTGCTTACTGGGTGCATGTTTCCCTTTGATTGCTATCTCGAGCCTGTGAGTGGTCTCCAGCTCATGTAGTTTGCCTGTGTTGGTTCTTCTCTTTTCTCAAAGCAGAAAGAATTTGATTTTCTTGCAATTATCATCAGGTGAGAACATCTCTTCAGTTTGTGTGGAGGGGACAGATGGGCACAAAGAGCCAGAACATGAAAAAAATAAATGTCTGATCACTAAAATGAAATAATAGGTCTGGACATGCAGAATACTGACAAATGGCCTGTTTTCACCACCCTTGCTCACACCACACAGTAATTTGTTTATTTTGGTTTATTCACTGTTCTCCTAAAAAGGAGTGTCTTGCTCTTTCCACGTTTTAAAAATGCAGTGATAAAAATAGACAGCTACAGTAATTCCCTTAGCCAGTAATTTAATGTCTTATAGCCTAGGAGCAGCTAAAACTACGTTTAAGATCTTGCTGATCTCTCTCTTTTGTATTTCTAACCTTCTGCAGTAAAAAAAGAGCAACTGACCTTACTGATACTTGGAGAGGGGAAAGTGACTTTTATTTTTCTATCAGAAGCGTCCCCAAAGCCATGCATCAGAATGACCCACCTTTTTAGCAGCCCACTCCATCTTACGAAACCTTCCAAAGGGTAATGGGAAAAGGGTATTTTAACTCTGCAGCCTCTGGGCCATTTTGACCACATAGAGGGGCTCAAAACCAAACTCTTAAGCTCCACTTTGCACCAAAGCACTAGGGCATCCCAACAGAACTACTGTGATAGCAGAGACTTTGGCACACGCTGCTCCAGGAGTGGTTTTCAACCTGCTTTGAGAAGTAGACAGGTGTGATGTTTCAATCACTTCCAAGCTGGATCTTGATTAAGCCGACGCAGTCGTTGACGGTAAAATGGTCCTCTTCTGCAGTAAATTGCAGCTTAGGCTGAGGACATCTGCAACTGAAGGTGACTTCAGGCCAACAAATGTGAAATTCCAGTAAGTTCAGACATAACAGAACTAGGTGATGAAACAAGGTCCTATCTCATGGTAAGATATTCTCATGACAAGTGGAAGCTCCGTTTCCAGATTGAAACCTATCCTTTTCTAACCTAACTTCCATTTTGGGTTAGAAGAGATGATGTGTATGAGACACTAACCAAAGGTATAGCCTTGTTCTGGACAGCAAAGCAATCTCAAGGTATCATTTTAACTTCCTTTTAATTTTAACTTTGTCACCCAAGTTCCACTGCTCAACATAATCTTGCTAAGGACAAGTGCGGCAAGTCTGAAACCAGTTGCAAGATGAACCTTCTCTGCTGCTGAGCGTGTGTGTTTAAGGCTTTCCTCTTTGCTGGGAATAAACATGTGAGGAGTACAGACTGAGAAACAGTTGCAGTTTTCACACTAAAAAGAATGCAAAGATCCAGAACGCAGGAGCTGAAAAACATCTGGTTTAACATCTCCCGTGGAGACTGTCCCACAGACTAACACATTCATGGCTAAGCAGACCTGTCTGACAGAAGCTTTTCAAAAGCAGGCATGTATTCCCAAGCATGATCCTTCTACTTTTTCATTGTGTGGAATTTTCCGTTCAATAATACATTTTATTTGCATTTTGCGAACAAAGTACTTCTTAGTGGTTACAGTAAATTTTTTCTATCAAAATAAAAACTATAGAAAGAAGGTATTTTCTGACCTGCTAGCTTTTAAAGTCTGACATTTCTCCAGGATTTTAAAGCCAATAAGCTAAAAATCTCAGGAAAAAGCGCCTTATGTATAAAATATTTCAATTGGTCTGTAGTGCACAATAGAAGTGATTAATGCTTACCACACTTAAAGAGTCACTAAAATGATTTCTTGTCTGGATGGAGGGTGGCTGACGTGGGCCTACCTTTATTGTTTTAACATCTGTGCATCCCTGCAATTCCTGCACATGCAAATAAACCTTTTCAGTTTTCTACTCAGGAACCTACAGTAAACGGTACTTACTTGCTGAAGTGCTTTTTTTGGATTTGTTGGATTTTTTTTTTGAGCTGTTTTGTCTGTGGGTTTGGAGATTGTTCTTCTCATTGTTCTTAACTATTTCCTTCTTCATGAGAGTGTAACTGAAAGGAGAGAGCTCCCATTTATTGGAAGCTGTTCAGATAAATTGGCTTCTTCGCCCATTTCCCCAGTGTAATGGAGTGGTATTCTTACCCACTTCAATGGCTTGCTGTTGCGTATCTCTCAAGACCCATGGTCCCTGCATCGCAGCTCTAGGGATCTGCATCTCACAGCTGCAAACTCTGGGTCTTAGCAAAATAGCACCAGGCAATGCAGCAAAAATGCTTGAAAACTCTTGGCAGCCCTGGATGTAGCTTGGTGCTGGGGGCTCTGAGCTCCATCATGCAAATGCCCCGAGACTCGAGGGCTGATGTCCTGAATAAAACTCCTGGGAGCTCAAGGATGTCCTTCTGCCCTACAGTTGTGGGTTTTGGAGTCTCAGGATCTTTCTGCACAACTTGTAATACAATCTGTCACTGAAGTATCTGCTTCTTTGTGGTCAGTAGGATGATTCACACAGCAGTGAAACACTGAGAATGAAAGTCAGTCTCTTCTTTTTTTGGCAGGTGACATGTTATAACTTAAACAGCAAGTGCCAGCTGAAAGTGAAGAGTAACACGTGCTATTGCTGTGACCTGTACAACTGTGAGAAGTAAGTACCTGTGTGCAGTCAATGGTCTCTAAGAAATCCTTGGTTCTTTGTCCCTCTTCTTAAATGATGGGGGTGTGGAGGGGGCTGGCTTAGGCCTGGAGAAGCAACACAAGGGTCTTGTATGCTGAGCAATCCAGTTCCTCTGCAACTGAAGTCCTGATGGCAGCAGAGAAGAGGTCAGGGGGTGCCCATTAGTGTTGGCTTTATTTCCATTTCTTTTTCTTTAAATATGCCCATGAGCTCTTTGTTATGTGATTGAAACCAACCACTCAGTCATAACCCTGTAAACATTTACTGTTGATCTTGCAATGCAATTTTCCTATTATATTTAATGAATATTTTTTTCCTCCCGAACTGAGGGGAAAAAATCAATAGGAACATAGGTGCCCATAAGCAGAGATCCTGTTGTAGGCATATGCAGAGCTCTGTTGTTAGCAACAGCCCCTGTAGGCATAGGATTCTGTTAAATTATCATGGGACAGATACAGAGGGTCTTGTGTTTTCAGACGTTGTACATTTGGCATCATCATTACCAAAGCATGAAGATAAGAGAGGAAATGTCTGGATATGCTTATGAAGATCAGCTAAAGGTTAGCACAGGGTTGCCTGCAGCAGTTTAACAGGACAAAAAAAGGTGGTTGGGAAAACCACATCACAGCATACTCCAAGGGTTTATAATGTGGAAGACAGATGAAATGAACTCACACAACTGACCGACCACTTGGCACATAGAGATTTCAACTGCAAGCAATATCATGTCTTTCCACATACAAGAAACTCTCTGCACACTTCAGCATCATCTTACCATGCACCCTCATGCAGCCTGTGCAATCTTCTGCAGTTCCTCCACACTCTTCTTTCTTTCCCTCTATGTGTTTCTCATCATTCTTCCTTCCTACATACCCTGTTTTGTTTTGGTTTTGTGTCCTTTTCACACAGGACTGGCAGCCCTGAATAACCCCAGTCCTCTGTAAGCTTTTGCTAGCATGCTGCCAGATGTTCATAAACATTTTAGGTGTAGGGGAACGGGGCTGGCACATGAATGAGGCTTTCTACACAAGGCTTCTGCCTAAAAGACTAGTTATTGCCCAGATCCTGACACAACTAGACAAGCAATAAATTTGGGACTAGAGGGAAGTCATCTATGATGTGTATTTCTCTTGCAAATAAGAGATACAAAATGAGTGCAGGTCTATGGAGTGGATTAAAATCCCCTATGAATGTTAGCATCTTCTGCTTGTGTAAGAAGTGTTAAATGTGTACATGATGGAAGTATGCAAAACAACTTACATGGGAAAGGTAGAGTATGCACAACTTTGGTACCTTTTCTGTGATAGACAAACTATGATGCTATGGAGCATCATAGTTGCAATGCAGTAAGTTTACACTGAGAATGATTTCTTCCATCGTACACAACTAATGACTGCAGGTTGACACTGAGTCAAACAGCCCAATCCAATACAGAAACGAACAAGGGTCTTAAAGGGGTGAAAGCTTTCAGAGTTATCAAATAAAGTGACTGAAACTGTTGCTTAAAGCATAAGGTAACAACAAGGAGAGATCAGGTAATACTCCCCCTCATGATGGAGATCCTCTGTGTCATTTTTCTAAGACACTGTGTTTGTCTGAAACACCTGGGACTGATCATGATATATTCCACGATATAATTAAATGTGTGCTCTGCTATTGTCAGCAATCCACACTGGGCAGCAAGATCTTACGGCACTGGCATGGACAAACCCAGAGTAAAGAAGCAGTTTTGCTGCTCTACAGACTAGGCAATTCCAGTTCACAGGATGGCTAGAGAGAAGTAGGAGGAGATGCAGTCGCACAGAATGACTTGGCATCAGCCATACAATAGAATGGTACACAGGCATGACTGCAAGTCAGATTTCCTCAGCCTCACGGCAACTGAAGCCTATACTTAGGTTTATTTAGTTAAGCAATGTCTGTGCTCATGACAGGGTCCAAGTGAACTCAACAGTAGTGGATCTGCAGTGCCAGAACCATGCCCCACAAGCAATTGGGCATTTCCAGGAATTACTGTGTTTGGCTTGGTTCTGCTCAGAAATGCTGTGGGTTTCTCCATGCTGCTACCTTCCTCTGCAGAGCTTCCCTTAATCACCATCTCCACTGCTGCCCCGTGTGTTGGGGATGGGGGAACAGAAGAGTGAGCACCATAAGCTGAGTGCAAAAACAGACTTGGCATGTAAAAAATCTTTCCAACTCAAATAGCTGCTCTAGGAGCTCATTAGTGGGCTAGCGTTAGGGCAGGTACTGGAAAGAACTGCAGGAAGCTGTGGTTTCAAATTTTGCAGTAGGATATTTCTGACTTTCGGCAAGACATCGAGGATTGACTTCACAACATGCCTCATTTAAAATAACCAGAAATGTAAACAAACAAAAATTTCTGGAGAGCACAATCCAAAGCGTAAAGGCACATATTTAAACTGTACCGTGTTGCAGCTGTTAATTTGGAACCGCAGACAACATAAACAAATGTAGCCAGCTGGAAAATCTTCCTTCTGTGGTTGAATTAATGCTTAAGCAACTTGCCTTCCCAAGTTTCAGAGATGCTAGTGGATTTCCAGGTGGGCTGGGGGAGGGGAGGGGAAAGCAGTGCTAAGCATGCTTTAGCTGGTAGCTAAATGACAAGGGCACCATCCATGTGTCAGGGCTATGCCTGTGTTCAGAGACCCTCAGCAAAGAAATCTAACCAACCAGTCCCTGCTGGTGCACAACACTGATCAGCCAAATGAGGGCTGGACCTCTTTTTTTGTCTACTTTTGGACCACTTTTTTAATACTGGCATTAGGAGAGCCAGCTTTTGTCTACACTAGAGCTTTCTCCTGTTCACTTGAGCAGTGCTTGGTAGGAGCATGGATGAAGTACTTTGCCGAAGTGGAAAGTAAGCAGGAGGAATTCAGATCCTCTGGTGCTCTGGGTTACGTGCTGAACCATTGCCACAGCAGTGACGTTGTCTGCATTCCCTTTCAGTTCAGAGCAGTCTTCCAGCTACTATGAATTCCTCGGCGTCAGCAGCTGCCAGGACGTGGTTCACCTGTATAGGCTGCTGTGGTCCTCCACAGTCCTCAACATCATCGGGTTGTTTCTGGGGATTATTACAGCAGCCATTCTTGGGGCATTTAAAGACATGGTAAGGCTCACAGTCTTTTACCTTGTGTGAGGCACCTTCTGTGCTTGTTGGTGTTATCAAGTGGGTTAAAACCAAGGAAGCGTAAGTGTACGCTTTAAATATGTTTCCTGTGTGATCTGGGAGTCTGGAGTCACATCTTTAAGCTAAGCTATTGCCAGTTGCTCACAGCTAAGCAGGTCAAGCCTGGTCAATACATGAATGGAAAGGAAAAAAACAGGTGTCTGTTTGAACAGGTGCTGTCAATTCATTTAATGGTCTCTTTTTTTTTTTTCCTTTTTTCTTTTAATTCATCACTAATTAATCAATGAACATGTGGGCCAGCACAGAGTTCAAGGATGCTAGTTTGTAGCTAATGTCTAAAATTCAAGTCCTATCTGTGATTCAGTGCCTAACAACCAACCAAATGGCTCATTGTTTAGTAGGCACTCAGAAGAGTAGATGAAGCCCAAAGAGCTTCCAAACAGAATGGGCAGAGGCATGGGGATGGAGGTGAAATGCAGGAGAAGGGAGGTGTGATAGCAGCACAGGTCATCTTAGATCCGTGATGTCTCTGGTGGCTATTCCAGAGGAGAAAAGTACATATAAAGACAGATGAAAGGAAATAAGAGCGTGATGGAGCAGGGGAAAAAAAACCAAGAGAGCTTGGTGAGATGTAAACTGGGGGGGCGGGGGAACAGACACAAGAGACTAGGGGGAAAGGGCTGCTCATAGCTGACAGCCAGTGAGTCAAGGACCCAGACTGGAGGCCATCCAGGCCCTGCTCTGACCACACAGCAAGCATGTCCAGGCTATCTACAACACATGTCGGGTGCTTAAAACCATGCCATAGAGCAGGGCCACATGAATTATTGGAAATTCATATTTGTTAAGAGTTGCAAAACTTTTGCTGGAACTATTCCCCTCTCTAGCTTAAGGCAAACAAGCACACTTCACATGTAAGAAACATGCAGTTGAGCCATTCTTTATGAGAGGGGGCTCTTAAGGGGTTGATAACAAATTGCAGTCATCTGGTAGAGTCATGGCTGCCTGACAGGAGAGAGTAAAAACAGCTTTCCCTGCTTAATTCATCCCCTCCCTGTGAGAGGAGCAATGGTAGAAAGGCAGCAGAAATACCTACAGCAGGAAACAAAGGGAAGAGCAGCTACATGAGGAAGGGAAGGCAGGCATCATCTCCAGTAAGTCCATGGTAGAGCTCTTCAGCTTTCCAGTGCTGCTAAGTATTTTCCCCTGCCTGGCAGAAGGGTGTGAGTGCCTCCACCAAGGGCAGCTGTGGGACTTGCTGGTGCTCCTCTGAGATGGGGAATGGTGCAGAGAGCCGGTCTGAGTCCACCTCATCTGCCTCACAAACCCAGGCTTACATGGGATTTGGTCTGATGCTGCATAGCAGGGTGGCACATCTTTGTGCTGCATGGGGGCCATCACTGCACTGATTTTGCAGGACACCAAACTGAGGAGATGTTCCCGGGACCTCTGGGCTCTCCATGACCTGGCATGTTCTCGTGCTGGGAGGCAAAGCCTGGGTCAAACTCTGGGTCCTCTGACCAGGTGATGTAAAGGTGTGTAAGGAAATGGCAGCAGCAGGGGATGTGCAGCTCCTTCACCCAGGGCTCAGCTGGAGCCAGTCTGGGGGGGGAGCCAGTCTATGCTCTGCTTGTAGAAGTGTTGCTAAAGCAGCAATCCAAAATGCAATGGCTGCTCCCTGTGCTGCCTGTGCTTTTTCAGGATCCTTTAGAGTGATGGACCGAAGCTGGTTTGCTGATCTGCTGCTTGCTTTTAGTTAGGAAAGGAATAGTTGGAGGAAGTTTTAGTTGGAGGAAGATGAGGGCCAAGAAAACATTAAGCAGAAGAGGGAGAGAAAGGGCTATGGGACTGAAATAAGAAAAAAAAACCTCTTTGAAATGTGTGGGAGAACAATTTTCTTTCTTTCAGGATGTCAACTTCATACAGAAATGCTCACTGTCATTTTGCAGGGAGAGCTGCAAATCCCACTGAACCACCTCAGGGCATTGCTCCGTGGTTGACTTCCAGAAAACACAGGGCCAGTCTGACTAGTCACACAGAAAACATCATGTTTGTCTCTGGGGAATGCTGGCAGCCAAGACATGTTACAAAGGGGAGCGTTTGCAAAATAGTGCTGTGTCCTTTAAACCCATCATATTTCCTGGACAGAAAAAAAAAAAAAAAAAGAGAAGTGTTATTTTGCTTGTTGTGGGTTTTCTTTCTTGTGACATATTCCCTGCAGACCCTGGCGTGTTCGCCCTGGTTTTGCTGCCTGCCAGAGGGCAGTGCTGGCTCAGTAGGAAACTCTTCCTCCTCTCCTGACCCCCAAGGTGTTGGCTCTCAGTGGCCTCTGTGATCTGTTGGGTGCTGGGGGAGCTGCAGTCCTCACGACAGCACCCTCCTTTTCAAATCTATCCTGTTTTTCGATATAGGACACTGGCTAGACGATTACCTTAAAGTCACCTTTAACAAAAAGCAGGTTAAGATGCTATGTAAATAGAAGTGTGTACTTGGAGTATCCAAAATGCTAAAAAAACAACAATTATTTCTCACAGGAGAAGACAGGAGTAAAGAAATGCAAGGTTAAACTTCACTTGCTGGTACTAAGAGTTAATCTAGAAACTCCCTTCCCTGCCCCAGTATTTGTCTGGTAACTTGTAGATGTTTTCCTGACACACCTTGCCAAGGAATCTGCCTGCCCTTAGTTCAGGGTTGAATTCATCAGAAATACGTCTGGTCCCGCGGAGAGGTTGCAGGCTTCCTTTTTTTTTTTTTTTTGTGATTAGTCTCTTTCTTGTAGTCCTCAAAAGAATCTGAACAGATTAAATACTATTCCCTTATCCCCTCTCCTCTTCCCTCACCCTGCCCTGAAATGTAAAACAAAATGAACCCCTCATTACTGAACTGCTTGCCAGTACGTTCATGTCTTAGCACTCACGCAATGGAAGGTGCAGTTTGATGTTAGAAGTAGTTGTAGCTCAGGAATAAACGCTTTGGCAGGTTGACCTGCCAGCTGACCTGCCTTGCTCAAGGTGAGCAGCAGGTGGGGGGTGGCCAGGCAGCCCCTCCAGCCACTCCCTGCTTTCTCCACACTCCCATGGCATTGGCAGCTCCCCCTGGACAGTTTACAGCTCCTTATCTTTTAGACTTGGGTGGCATTTCAGTTTAAAGTCTCCACCTACCCTTGTATTTTATTTGACTACTTTTAACATAATGTCATTGCTGAAATACTTGATAGAAGCATCTAACCAGCTTCAGTACCCGCAAATTGTTGGTGGCTCGAGGCTGAGACCAGATAGCCTGATAATAAGGTGCATTGATCAGTAGATTTGGGGTAGATGACTCTCCAAACCTGTCTTCTAGGACTGTTGTGCTGTTACTCCTTAGCGATTGGAGAGCATTGCTGCTACAGACAGAGAGAACAGAAGAGGACTGAGAATGGTTCCTGGGTGAAGGACAGCAGTACTCAAAGGGACCCACTCCAGAACTGCTGACAGATGCAGAAGAAGCAAGGTTTCATGTTGGGTGAAACAAGTGTTTCTTGCTGCATTTGCATCCATGGCCAGAAGGATCTGACTGTGTGAGGGCCTCCCTCTTCCAAGGAAGAGCACACTCTGGGCCATCTCACTGGCACCAAACCTTTTGGTCAGAAGCAAGCTCATTAGCTGCTTCACTACTCCTGTCTGAAAAGTAGTGTCTCTCGGACACATTCTTCCCACCATACCTGCCCAGTGAGGTGGGTAAAAGGAGATAGTCTGAGGAGGGTACCTTGAAGATGAGAAGCTTGCCTCTCTCCCATGAGATGGACACCCTGCTTTTGACCCCAGCATTTCGTTGCACCAACTCCCGGGGTGCTGAGTTTCTCCAGAGAGCTAAGGCCTAGATTTTCAGGTAGCCTCATATGGTGTATCAGTGACCCAGGCAATGTTTTCCATGTACAAACACAATTAACATACCTCTTTCTCAATCACAGAGGGATCTCATGCTATCTCCAGTGGTTTATGTCTCTCACTGATAAATCTGAAAGGAAATGCCAACACACACACAAAAAAATAATATTCTGTCTGCTGCTTTCTGCACTTGTCTGGCAACCCCCCTATTCTGTTATTTCAGTAAAAAGAAATGCTCTAATGTAGAGAAATCTGATAATAAAAACAAAGGAGAGAAAAGAAACCACTGGATTTGTCTTGCTTTGCAAAGCAGAGGGACATGAAAATCTTTCACAGAGCTCTGCTGTTCTTCACAATTGGTTACACAAGCCCCCTCTCACATTTAGCTTTTGCTTTTTTTTTTTTCCTACCCCAGTTGTATAGGCTGTTTTAATATGAGCTATTACTTCTTCCTGCAAACCTCATCTCATGTTGCAGTTGAAGGACATGCCAATAAAGCCACGGGATATGAGGAAGGATTGTATGCAGTGGGAATGAGACGTGTGTGTGGGGTGGTATTTGGACAGCCAGCAGCAAACTCCATCTCACAAACGAGAGGGAGCTGTGCAAGAAGATTGAGTGGTCTGTAAAGGGAGATCTTTGTAGATCTGTGCAGGAAAGCAGAGAGTAGAGGCATGAGGGCATCAGGGAGTTGCTATTGGAAAGAGTCTGCAGCAAATTGTGAAGGACTGGGTGTTTGGTGCTGGAGTGAGTAGAAGAGGTGGTCAGAGCTGTATGCTGTCCTCTTCAGGGTGTCTTGGGTCTGCAGTCCTGCCAACACTTCTATAACTGGTACTAGGGAAGCACCAGCAGTCTTTTTCCCAGGGAAGGTGATTAAAATAGCTGTGTATGTCTGCTGAGAAAATTCATTCCAGATACACCCTCTCATTCTGTCTGCTCCTTGGGTTTTTTTTGTAGTACCAGTATTGTGTTGGAAAATAGAAACTTGTTAAATTGCCTAGCTGCTTGTGTTAGGACCAGTTCCTGCTCCAGCCCCCTCTGTGCTGTGCTGATAGATTGTTGTCTTCTGTGCTCAACAGGTACCTCTGTCCCAAATTGCTTTCAGTGCTGCACCTCCTCCTCAGATCCTGTACAACCCTGCCCAGCAGATCCTGACATACGCTGGCTTCTGCCCTTCTGCAGCCATTTCTGCATATCCATCCTACCCGTTACCTCTGCAGGTACAGTGCAAAATGGCAACCCTTCTTCCTCTATCAGAAAAGCAAAAGCTGCTACTCAGTACAAACTCTGCAGTGGTAGATTTTGTGTCTTGGGAGTTTGAAATGAGGCAAGGAATTTGGATCTCAACACACAGACGCATCTCTGGTACAACTTAGTCTGGGCCAAGCTCTCAGGTCTGTTCTCAGATCTCAGACTTTCTCTGGTTGTCCTTTGGACTCTTCAGATCAACAGAGAGCGAAGCATTTCTCACGTTGATTATCTCAGGCTAAAGATGTATGATGTGAATAATATGAATGCACCTTCTCCATTGACCAGGGGTGGGATTCAATTGCTACATGTCACTGTGCTGTGCTTAGATGTCTATGTTCTTGAGCCTTCAACTGGGACATCATCAGATTGGATATTAGGAAAAGCACTTACACTGAAAGGGTTATTAAGCCTTGGAATGGGCTGCCCAGAGAAGTGGTTGAGGCACCATCCCTGGAGGTCTTTAAAAGATGGGTTGACAGAGTGACATGGATTAGTGATCGTTTTTAAACCAGGACCGGGAATCCCAGTGTGGAATCAGAGTTGTGCTACAGTAGTCATGAAGGTGAACACAGTCCCCATGTTGGGCAAGATAAAGCAGCAACAGAGACATTGGGGAAGCCAAAGGGAGTATCTGATACACACAGGATTTGGCAGAAAAGTGTACACATCTTAGCCCACCTTACTCTTAATATGGAAATAAGTAGATTAGTACTCATCAGATGAAAAGGAGACAGGAAGGGGGAGGAAATAAGAGGTCTGTGAAACTGAGTGGATAGTGGAAAGGATAGTGGATGACTATTAGTGATAACTCCTAATCACACAGAGGTTTGGTTGCCCCAGCTATTAGCTGGCAAGATAAGCCAGAAATGGGAAGTGTTTTTACACACCAGAGAAGATTTGAATGCCACAGGATATTGTGGAAGAGTATAAATGAGGGGTTAGGAACACCAGCTGCTCTTAAATACAGGGATTCAGGTGTCACTCACAGCCCAGCAAGTCCCCAGATGGCTGCCTGCCACAAGAACCAGTGGGGGCTTATCAGAAGATGAAGCTCTTTTTCTTTGAGCTTCCTATAAGCATCTGCTACAGGTCACTGCTGAGAGACAGGTACAGAGCTGCTATGGCAGGTTGGTGGGCTGTACTGACCAGAGGCAGGTTGGTGGGCTGTACTGACCAGAGGCAGCTGGCCTGAAGGCAGGAAGGGAAGCTGCCAGAGATGCAGCTTTCTCCCCTTGCGGGAGGAACACACCATGAGCTGAGTCAACACTGCTTTGCCTCCTTCAGAAGGATGAGGTGCCAGTCGTGCTCCAAACCTCTGCTGCCTCCAACCCAGAGCTGGCCTGGAAAAGGCAGGGAGTGGTGCTGAGGATGATGTTTGCTTTTTTTTTTTTTTTCCCCAGAATGAGGTGAAGAATGTAGGGTGAGATGGTAAATAGCTGCATGTACTGAGGCCCTGGAGCAATCATAGGAGTTTTTAGATTTTTGAAAGCACAGTAAGAGTATTTTGTTCTGTCCAATGGCTTGTTATACTTTGGCTGTGTAGTGCTAGACCAGTGGGTACCACACATTTTGCAATACTTCTTAATTGAAAACACTGCAAGTTTAGCATGAACTAGCTGTGGACCAGCTGCCCACAGCCTCTTGGACTACATCTGTTCAAAGCCAGTAAGCTACCAGGCACAAGTACTAGGACATGATGATCATCCAAATCAGTGAATTGTTAGTGTGCTCCTGGTACAGGTTTGGCCCAGACCACCTAAGTGTCTCCCAACAACACCCAGGAAGGGGTCAGGAGATGGCAAGAACAGTAGACCATTCCTGGTATGTAGTGTGCATACAGTCAGACTGGTTTGGTGGTAAGAGTTCAGCTGTAGGGATGTGATATATGCTGTGCTAGTTGGCTTCACAGCCAGAGAATGGTCCTTGGCACGTCTTACTTATTAACATAAATGGGGCCAGGCGCTTTTGGAGACCACAGGTTGAAAGGAAGAGCAGAGCACACTCGGAGACCTTTTTTTGTTTGCTTTCAGCTGAAAAGCTGTGCTGTTCTGTTCTGCAGAGTTCAGTTAGCATGTAGCCAAGAGTAGAGAGAGAAGGGGATAAGAACAGACAAAAGAAAGAAATTAAGCTGAAGAGATGCATGTAAGTAATCACAAGGATCAATTGTAACTGTTCAGTCCTATGTCCACTGAGAAAGAGCAATACATCATATTGACCCCAAATTCTTAACTGCATTCCAAAATAAACACACCTTTTCCTAGATTTCTATTTTTTTAAAGTGTGTTCATTTGTCTTCTCTCCCCTTTGTAACATTCAGAGGTAGACATGTCCCCAAGCCACGAGAGGATAGCAAGAAGCACTGGACTCCACAAGGGAAAGTGCTTAATTCTTTTCCTGGGAAAAAATATTTTAAAAAAGCAAGCTGCCTACCTGCATGTATGAGCTCATTATGTTGTAGTTTGGAGGGCAGTAATTTCTGCGTTAGTATATGGGTTAAAAAAATCATAATAAACTCACTCAAAGCTACGAATGGTGAATGGTAGAAGCAGTCCTGATGAGGAACAGCCAGAAGCTTAACCAGCATCCACGTCCATTACTTGAATGCTGCATGCTGAATCCATGGGGCTGGTGGTAGGTTTTAGTGGCTTACCTGAGGCGCTTCAAGCTGCCTTCACAAGTTCTGCTGGTCCTGGTCCTTGAGGCAACTACAGGCCCTGAGGCTGAGATTCATTTGGCTATCCACAGGGGCTGTTGGTGTGTAGTGATCTAGTGCTGCCTGATAATGGGATCAGGTAGTTGCTTGGCCCCTGCTGCTACTCCAGGAGGGTCCAGGTCCTATAGCCCCTATGTCACATCTTTGATGATGTCTTTGATGTCCCATGGCATCCCAAAAGGGCTAGACACTTAGATGCAGGCATCTGAATTCAGTTCTAGCTGTCTACAGTGTAGGACACACCACCTGAGCTGGTCTACCCTTCAGAGTCAACAGAGAGCAAAGCATTTCTCATGTTGATTATCTCAGGCTAAAGATGTATGATGTGAGTAATATGAATGCACCTTTTCCACTGACCAGGGGTGGGAATCAATTGCTACATGTCACTGTGCTGTGCTTGGATGTTACACTGAAAGGGTTATTAAACCTTGGAATGGGCTGCCCAGAGAAGTTGTTGAGGCACCATCCCTGGAGGTCTTTAAAAGACAGGTTGACATAGTGACATGGTGACATGGTTTAGTGATGTTTTTTTATCAGAGTTAGGTTGATGATTGGACCTGATGAACTTAAAGGTCCCTTCCAACCTAGACGATTCTATGAAAATCTGACGTGAACCCTGTATCATAGGGGCACAGTTCAGTTGCATCTGAGGTGGTCTAATGTTTGGAGGACATCCATACAGGGCTGGTTGATGTGAGCCAAGGTCTATGCGAGACTCACACATATTTCTGGAGCAGCTGGCCGAGTGTGCCCTTGGGCATCTCAAAAGGCATAACTTTTTTGCTTACACATCCAGCAAGACCCACATAAGGGCCCCAGGACACAACTCTCTTCTCAGTGTTCCCATTGGCTCGCCAAAGCTTTGGCTAAGCACTGCTCCTAAGCCCCTGCTTTTCACATTGCCCTCCAATTGCCCCCAGCTGGGGCAGGCTCACACACGTGCTGGTTCAGTACAGTAACAGGAACAAAACCTTCTTCAGCTAAGAGTTAAGGGAGAAAAAGAATTGATGCCAATTAATTAAGTAAAGTTAGCAATCAATCACCGACTAGCAACTCTAGTTTGAACTCTCACCTCAGCCAGAGGAAATCCATACCTTAGTTCACTCCCCTAGGAACATATCCCTCCTTGGGTTAGTGGCACGCAACACACCTAGCCTAAGCACTGCCCTGGCTTGCATGGACTGAAGCTCCATTAGCTCAAAGGCTATGAACCTGAGTTCACCTGTGGCTCCCACCGTTGAACAGATTAATTCCTAGTCCTCTGCTGAATCTGTAATCTTGTTGAATTACTGCTTGCTGGAGGGGCAAACAAAGTCTTAAAAAAAAAGTCACAACCTGAGTAAATGCTCCTCAGTTCACCTCACGCTTGCAAGTCCACAAGAAGAAATGCAAAAAAGAAAGGCTGATAACAGGAATGCATTTTGACAAGGATGTAACCAGCATTTCTTTTGTTCGCCGTTGCATGTGCTAACAAAATCATTCATCCCTTACTGGTACAGTTCAGTCACAACTAGTGTTGGTAACAGGCCTGCCAACTGGTCAGGTAAATGATTAGCTGTACAGTGACTGATGGTGATGACAGCAGTAAGGGTTGTGCCAGTCATTCCTGCCAGAGGAGAACTCATTACAGAAGCAATTCCAGGCAGACAGATGGAAACAGTGGCTACAGTTTGAGGGGTTTGACCCATGGCAGCAGCCCCTGCTGGCCTGGAGTTCCATGGAGAAGCAAGGCACCATGATATGGAATCTGACAGCCCTGGACAGCTCTGAGATGACACTGTCCAAGTGCCAGCCCTGGGGAGCCTTCTAGATAGTAACTATTATTTTTTAGCAGCAGGGAACAGCGTTTATTTGCCCAGATTTTTCATTTTCCTTGAAAAAGACCCATGATTACTATTTTTTGTTGTTGTTTTGTTTTTTCAATTCCAGGCACTTTAGGCCTGAACCTGAGGAAAGTTGAGCACAACTCATCTGCTGAAGCCCATGGACTGGCATGTGCTGGAATATGAGGGGAGGAGTGAAATCCTGATCCTCTTGAAATCAATGACAAAATCTGGTTTAAAGCAGTGACAGGATTTAATCCAGAGTATTAGTCTCTACATGCATTCCTTTGTTTTAACAAACTGTGTTTGTGCCTGAATATGGGCTGCTTCCCAAGCTCTATCAATTTTTCGTGCCCCTTTCACCCAAAGCCCCATTATAGCTGAGACAGCCAAAGTGAAAGACTGACGGGGAAGACACATGCTTACCTGTAAAATTTTCTCTTAAAAGGACTCTGCATTTGGCACAGGGATAAGACCTTGCATGTATGCATGTGTTATAACTGAGGTTAATTACAACTGAGATGATTTAAATTTCACAGTGATGCCTGGAAATGCACAGCTGCACGTAACCTAATCAGCCAGTGCCTCACCCAGGAAGCCAGAGCATCTTTTCCTGCAGAAATTCCTGTTCTGCTCTAGCTGTATGCGCAACGTCTATTAAAAATGACATGGGTTACAGATGGGATCCGACTTGTTTCACTAGACACCATCGTTGTTCCTTGCTTAAGCAGGTGCTTTAAAATTAAAGTCAGTGTTGTGCTGCAATGAATGAGAAATTTAATCATGGGGTTTATTATATAACACTTATATGACAAACACTTCAGGCAGAGCTGCAAATGCGGTTGTAATCCTTTACTGAAGTATTTTTCTTTGTCTATATACAGCCTGCCAGCAATTTCCCAGGAACATCATCTACTGACATTTCTTTATCAGAAGAAACTCAGCCTCCATCTCAGTCCAGCTCCAGCTATGGTCTTCCCCCCAATGCTCCAGCCCTCTATACTCCAACTTACTTCTTGCCTGGAGAAAAGCCTCCACCGTATGCACCATAGAACAAAGAATTTTAGGTAGCTTGCAGGCTTTTATTTTGTTTTTAAGAAACCTCTGGAAACTGTGCTGTGCAGGCACTAGACCTCCCATGAACTTACCACAGAATGTGTCACGGCCATTCTGCTTTTACCTGCAGCTCACTGTGAACAGAGTAGAACCCTGGAAACCTTAGAGCAGAGACATCACCAGTTGCCACCCAGTTTGCCTGCAGTCAAATGCAGTGTTTTACATTTGTCAAATGCACCAGAAATGCTTTCTGGTGACCGTGAGACCTTCTTGAAACACTGTAAAATGAATTTTCTTCAAGAGGAGAAGTGAAGAAAACACCCTGGATATACACTCTGCTTTTGTAAACCAATATAGAGGGGTTGTAGCCTGTGTTGTCCGAGTGGGTAGTCAGGAGCTCTCCAAGTCAATCATTTTGGGTAGAAAGAGACCAGGTGTTTGTTTGCTTGTACTATTTATTTAATAAACCTTTTTGGTGAAAGTGTTGTACCAATAAATAAGGTGTGGCAATTATTTTGCAATAAATTTGACTGTGTATATTTATACCGTACCTAAGGCTGTGTATATTTGTAAGGACAGGAAAACCAAAGAACAGAGGAAAAAGTAGTCTACCAAGTAGTTCCCTCTTTCAATTTTCAAATAGAAAGGCTAATGTTATTGGGACTATTTTATCCTAACTTTGTGCCAGTCTAGTCTGTGTAGTAAAATTTCATGTCAGTGTACTGAAGATGCAATTTCCAAACAGGTATTTTAAGCTGCACTTTAGTGTTCAAGTTAATGCCTTTCTAGTCGAAAGAGGACCACAACCCAAACCACTCGATGTTAAACCTTGATTAATTATTTTTAAACCGATCAAGACCTGATTCAGGTATTTTACAATGACTGAAACAGAATAGGAAGAGGGTCAGAATTCCTTCTTTGTATTTTTTTTTTCTTATTATTATTTTATTTTCTCCTATTGTATAGAGACAAGCTGTCAAGGCTAAGCAACAATACCTGTAGCAGTGCCACTGGCAGGACAAAGTCTTGTCCCTGTTGTGTGCGCCCTGCCCTCTCGCTGTGCATCACATCAGCTGGGATCTCTCTTAGCACAGGGCTACCATATTTCAGGGCAGGAGTGGCTACGCCAGCAGACTGCTGCATCCCTTCCCTGCGTTCTGCTCCTGCAGGAAGGGTGGTGCTGCTGCTGTTTGCTCTATAGATCCTGTAGTCCACACAGCAATGAAGCTATAGACATTTCCTGAGAGGCCAAAGAGCGAAGCAGGGAAAGGAAGGTATTTCTCATTAACTTTATAAGCAGCTGCTTCATATTATGAAAATATTCAAAACCGCTATATAAACAAACCCAGCCTACTTCACAGTTTCCTTTGAAAGGAATTGACACCATCAGACCAAGGAATGGTCATCCTTTTACATAATACTTTCCACCTTTCAAGAAATTTCTGTTAATTCATATGTTATACCTCTGTGTATAAATAGCAGATTCAGTACTAATACACATTAAGATGAGGTTAATGGACTGTAAAAGCCATATGTTGTTCAAATAAGAAGGTTTTTCAGAGTTGCAAAGTTTTAGGGCAGTGATGTTATCATCAGTGACAAGGTGCCTTACGTGTATTGTTGACAGGGCAAGTTACGTGAACCTGTTTGAGAGAAACAGCAGCCAGAGAGGAAACTATTATTTTTCTTTTAAACAATTCAACACATATAAAATGCTTACTTCTTGTGCAAATGCATGCTGTGAAGAGCACAATGACCCTGCTCATGAAATAAGTGGAACTACACATTTATTTCTTTTTACTTACTATGAATACTACCAGGGGAACCACCTGGGTTCATTTTTGGGACTCAAAGCCTGGAACAGACTTGCACCCTTTGAGTTGAGCATGTAGACTCCTAATAGAACAAAAATGAAATCAGTATTTCTCCTGGATTAAAGCACAATGACTGAAGAGGAATGAAGGAAAGCTTATAACTTTTTTCCTTGTTTCAATGATACTTGGAAGTAGCTGCCTCTTCCTCCAGTGTGGTACTGCTGTAGGGTATTAAAAACAATCCAGGTTGACACAAGACATCCACTTTTTGTAATTCTCCAGACTTAGAAACTCTGGCTTTCTCTTCTAAACCACATTTTGGGGTTGGGGGTGTTGTGGTCTATGCAAAATATCTTTGCATACATACACGCATATGCACAGCCTGGGATAAGCTTACTCTGAATTAGATTGGTTTAGAAAATGGATTTAAAGTCTTTTTTCACATCATATTAAGTCTTAAGCTGCAGAGTATGATACTGTACCTCAGGATTCGCATTTCCAGGATCCAAAATAATTCTGGCCTCATAAATAGTACCCCATACATTAACAAAAAGGTCAGACATGTTTGTGATTCATTTATGTCACATGGTAGTTTTTTGGGAACTATCACAGAAATTATGCAAAAATGCCAGACATAAGACTATTTTGTTAACGTTTCCTTTGAAAAGAACAAAGTAAAACAGGGTTTGTTTCATCTACTTGGTTTAAAAAATAGTAGGTGTCTTCCAAGTTTGTACTTGTGTTTTCATTAGAGCTACTCCAAGTTAAAAAGATGGGAGATGTATTTTGATGAAGGACTAAAATATCCATGAAAAACACACAGAAAACAAAACACTGCAGTGTGGAAGTGCTATTATCCACAGTATCTTCAGGATTCCTGGCTCTCACTAGAGATGTTAAGGTTTCTTGGGTTCTCCATCATATGACAAGTTGATCCAGAGTCATCAACTCTAACAGAAAGCACTCTATGGAATAAGGTTTCCCTTGCTCAATAAAAAATATAAACATACAACTATTTCTGGGTTTTCCTATCCATGCACACTCCACCAATGAATTATAACTTGTCTAGTGAGCAACTACCCTTTCAAGCTTGCATCTGAGTGTAAAGTGTCTCTTGAATGGCCCTTCTGTAAGTGTAAATGAGTAGGTTGGTCGAAGGTGACAGAACTCTTGTCTCTTCTGCCCTACTGTGTTACTGCTGAGTGATTTGACCATGATACAGAGCTATGATATCATGCTGCATCATGCCTAATAAAGTATCTTCCTCTTCTCTGCTAAATAAAGCAGGGATTCTTACTAGGAAATATTTTTGGGATGATCTTCCCCCTCTTTCATCCTTTCCTCTGGGACAGCTACATTTCCACAGCTTGGTCAGAGATATTGTGGCATGTGTGGATTATCCAGTAATCTGTCATCTCCACATTTGACTAAGCAAAACATGGCACAGAATGACCAGGGACAATGTATAAAAGACCTTGTAGAATTAGATCTTTTCCACATAAACCCTCTAAAGCATAGCTTAACCTTAGCCACCCATTATTTGGATTTCCACCACAGCATATACCTGTCTTTTTCAGTTCATTAATCTGATGTAAAACAAGGACCAAATAAAGCAAGATTTAAGTGACTCACTCAGAGCAGGCTAGGCAAAGCCCACCCCAACGTCACAAGGACAGCCTGAAAGCTGGATGCACTTTATGGCTCTACAACCTCTCCTGAGTAAACCCCACAGATACTCTCATTACACTGCAGCTTGGCCTGGCTAACTCCCACACTCTCAAGCCTCTCTGCTCCCACTAAGCTCACAGTGAATGAGCCAACCTAAAAAACTAAGAAGCAAAAATATGACATCATCAGATAATATACCCCAATTCTTAATACCTCATCATTTTTTCAGCAGTTACTGACATTAAAACCATATGACATTAAACTTCTAGAATCTTTTAATTGTTTCCTGCTGACCCAACTCTGTTTTCCCTTTTCTATTGACCAAGAGTTTTTCTAAAGGTCACAACTGAGTCTTCTATCTAGGATACCAGAAAAAAACCCTTTAGCAATAAGAATAGCAGCAACCATTTGCTGTCCAGCCCAGAAGATATATAATACTGATACAAATACATAAACCCCCGTCTCCAAAAAAACCCGAAGCAAATACACAAAAAAATCCCTCACTAGTGTAATCTCCACATCAAGCACAGCCTGAGCCATTATCTCCAAATAACAGAATACAGAATAATCTCAGTACAGGTGAATTAAAAACTTGTATGTAAATATTTTATTCTCTCATATTTTGCAAATCAGAAAGCAGTGTTTGGTAATAAAAAATAATACAGACATTATTTTTCTTCCAGTCCACACATATATTACCAGGTTTTCCACATTACAGATAAAACTGTCTCTTACAGTCTAAAGACAACATTCACCTTCTGTATATTCTGTACTTTTGGCTTATTTAATATTAGTCTTCTTAACTATTTACAAATATATTACAACCTTTAAACCTTAAAGCAAAGGAGTATTTCAATAATCAATCTGACATAAGGATCAGTAGCTCCTACATAACTTCAGTGTTTAAGAGAAACTATACACGCAGTGCGGGAGGTCTGAATAATTTATATCTTAAAAAAAAAAAGAAAATAGAAAAGCATTGAAAGTTTCTGAATACCAAACTTTTGCATTGCAGTGGTACCTACTGACCCGCCTCGACTGGAGGACAGGAATGTGAGGTGATGTCACTGTGCTTGTAGAGAGCCTCGTCTAAGTCCAGTGCCTTGTTGCTCAGCTTGATTGTCATGCAGCCATGGTAGGACGCGGTGACAGGAGTGGAAGTC
Organism: Scolopax mira; assembly: GCA_004320125.1. Taxonomy (NCBI): domain Eukaryota; kingdom Metazoa; phylum Chordata; class Aves; order Charadriiformes; family Scolopacidae; genus Scolopax; species Scolopax mira. The sequence goes on from BJBW01010204.1 coordinate 78,969, forward strand.
ACAGGAACATCTATGTGAAAGGGGAGACAAACATCTCTGATGAGCGATTTTGAATTAATACCTGCCCTACCTGTGCTCAGGTGAGCATCACATCCGTGAATTCAAACTCTCTTCCATACTGGGATTTCTACCTCTTCCTCGCTCCTCTCGCCAGAAGGTAAGAAAACAATCCTAGATGCGGGGAAAACACCATCTGCTCTTGTGCACAAAAGCCCTTCTCCCAGGCTGAACCCTTCCACAGCTGCTCTGTGTCTCTGCAATCTTCCAGTACCAATGAAACTACATGCTGCTCAGCAGTCAAGGCTTTGCTCCAACTGCACACTGTGTTCACGCTAGTTTCCATCTCAGTGTTTCCCTCCCCCTCCACCTCTGGACCCTCTAACTTTGTCTTTAGTGGAGTTGCTATACCTTCCTCTAACACTCTCCCTCTTCCTCTTCAAAATATCTGCTGAAAGATTATCAGAAGAACTTCACGACAGGAAAGCTCCTCCTATACACAGCCTCTACCATTTGCTGCAATCATCTTTACTGTTCTATGATTATGCACTAGGAGGCTGCTGGCATTCATCAGAAAAAGTGCTGCAATACTAATGAGACTACGTTTTTTTTTAAATGGACATCCACCAGTGACATACTTCTGATGAGTTTACTAAAGGCAGAAAACAAATAGCAAGGAAGAAGGCACTAAGTACAATCCAACAGACTAAAGAAAATCAATGTTATTACCAACTTCTGTAACATCCTATACAAACTGACCTTAAATAAACAAAAATACCTGCGTGTAATAAAGTAATAACATGAAAATTTATGTGAGCTATGTCCTCTACCCTTACCCAGGGGTTATTAGTTTATTTACAACCCAAAGCCAAACCAATCAAGCTGGTTGTACAATGGAAAACAATCAATGTCTCAAAGATTATTTAACTTCACAGCTAATGCAGGTGGCTAAGTAAAATGCTAATCTCTACACTGAAGCAAGGACAACTTGAACAATAGGTTGTCCTGTTGACCTGAGATTACATGCAATTCAAAGGTTTCTGCCTGGAGACATGCAGGGCCAAATTTGATGCTGATGTGATAAAACACAGCTCAGACCGAGAACAGACTCTGGGACTGAGTGAGAGAAAGAATATTTGTGTGGGATCTGTAAGCCACAAAGAGATACTATAAATTTTTCAGCTTCCTGGCTGAAAAGTACCAATGCTCAGTAGTTGCTTAAACTAACCATTTTAGCTATTTCCTATTCTTCTTCATTTACCGAGTTCTATCTGCTGTGAAGTCTGCTTAAGAGAAGGGGGCATCTGTTTTGTAGTACCTCACATGAATGTAAATTAAGTTTTGACTCAAAAGAAGTTGACAGAAGTGTTGGCTTAATGGCTTGAACACTCATCCAAGGAATCATGCAGATTGCTGTTACATGTGCCACAGGGCTGACTGAAAGACAATGTGAGCTTTGAGATGGATTTGTAGGATACTATCAAAAATAATTATTTAAAAGATTTTCTTTGTGTTATAATTGCAAATCAGGTCAAATATTTAATTTTCTCTTATGATTAGAAATGGATCTGTCTGAAATGTGGTCCTGTAAAGGCTTAAAAGCCTTGTTTAAAGGCTCCTTCACCTGGTGGTGTACACACTGCCTGGAAAAACACCTATGCATTGTATAAATTACATAACTAAGGACTTACCAGAACTGAAAGTACCGTGGAAAAGGTAGTAAATGCATACATGTTCCATCTTATCTCTTGAAACTCTAAATAATATTTCTTCCACATCTGCAATATTAGCTGTACTTTGACTCAGAATTCTTTCTTTTCCTGCATATTTTGACTCAGAATTCTTTCTTTAATTTTGGCAAATGGAATAAAGGCATTAAATGTGACCACTGTAATTTGTTTTTTCCACAGGGTATGGAGGCAGGGAAAAACCAAAAATGACGTAGTATTTTCAAAATTTGAATAAGCCAAACTCACTTAGATGTGACCATTTGGTATAGTTATTTAACCCAGAGTGATGAATCTGAGCAAAGTGCTGAAATGTTTATTCATTTGGCAAATGGAAAGGTTTCTTGATACAAGTGCTGGGTTGCTCTCAATGGCAAAAGCAGACCACAGACAGAAATTCCTGTTGCTAAGCACAACAGAACTAAGTGGGAAAATCACTAAACCTACAGAAGTCAGCTGGGTCTAAACAGTCACAGCTATGATATCTCACGCTTAGTTCTACAAAATTAAAAGCTGTGTTTCACCCAGCATTGATAGTCTCAACAAACGACAGAAAACTTGGGATAGCTACAGAATGGGATTGTTTTCTGAGCTGTGAAAGTCTCTGCTGTGCATTTGAGAGCTACCTGAAAGAAAGCAGGTGACATCTCTTTCTTTTGCAATGTCCAGCTCAGACAATTCAATCTGACACTGTAAAATGCGACATTTGGGGATTCAGCCTTGTTCCCATCAGTGGGTTAACGTCCCAGTTGTGTGGCCTCCTCCTTTTACGTGTCACTAGGAGCCATTTACATCATCAGCATAAATACTCTGTAAACTCTTGATCATGGTGGGAACGGTCATGCCATGTGTCCTAGCACACATGGTACCTCAGCCACCCTGTTCCAGCTTGACACCACCTACCAAGCGGCCAACGTTGCTGCCCCTCCCTTGCTTGGGCAAGTAAGGGCAAGATTTTGCTTGGCTGCTGGCAATAAAATAGGATGTACTGCTGTGCTTCAGAAAAATAAGCGTTTCCTTAATTGCATTCCTCAGCAGTAGGGTCTGATAAACCAGTTCAGCCAGAACAAGAAACAAACCCCCAAACTTGGCCAAAATTCACAATTCAGATGAAAATTTGACCTTCCGGGTTCAGAAGGAGAAGGTTCAGAACAGAGGACTAAACTGACCTCCCACAAGAAGCCCTGTTGTTGCTGAAAAGCCAGCGAAACTACAAATTTCTTTTGCAATGGCCAGCAATGGCCCTGGGTTGTGCCATGAATACTTTCTGCTGCGAGGAAACCTGTTATTCGTGGCATGCTGTCATCAGTTCACAGAGAACATCAGCTGGGGGAATCACCACATCAGTCAAAACAACGTGGGGCCACTGGCACTCCCCACACACTCTCACCTAATGAGCACTAATGAAGCACTGCAGGAGCCTGTGGTACACAGCTCCTAGGGATTTTATCAGGTTTAAGTCTATGACCCTGCTTACAGCTGCCCCTCAGAAAAATCATTCGTATTGTTGACCCAGCAAAACGCCCTCGAGTTTTGCCTCCAGCTGTCCTCAGAAGGATGTGATTGTTTAAAAAGAAAATAACTGTCAAGCACACCCTGCTGAAGCAGAAGCAGAGAAGGAGGCTCCCAGCTTGAATGAACAGAGACAGTTTTCCTGACTGCCAGCTCAGCAAGGTGAGTTAGGGATCTGTAGTTCAAGCTACAAAACTGGATGCTCACCTGGCAATCCTCCCACGTATGTCTTCACTGGTGACTGCAAATAGCTCTCCAAGATGGACAGACTCTCTTCTAACTCAGAGGTGCTTAGTTCACCCTCTCCAGCTATCCCATCTACCCTCAGGGATAAGTGATCTTTCTTGAGGAGGATGTCCACAGAGTGTTCCTTCTTATCACAGAGATTTATTGCCAGTCTGGAGACAACTGTGTTCTCCAAAGCCACGATGATAAACTGGACAGCAGGAGAAAGAAGCAAAATGATGCAGTGAGAAGAAATATATCTAGCCATGTTTATCCAAGCGCAGGATGACCCTTGTTTACAAAGTTTTTACAAAGCCACTTGAAAATTAGCTTTATTATGATTGCTGATCATGTTCTGAGCTTACTTGCATAGATGAAAAGCCAGGGAACCAGTGGGACTAATTGTTAGTCATAACCACTGTCTTTTCAGAGAGAATTGTTAGTGGGTCTTGCAGAGTTTGTTTTATTGCCCTGAAACCAAACAGACTACAGCTACTCTATTACAAATGAAAAGTCAGCTCATGGGTTTTAGTATAATTAGTCCTGATTTACACTCATGCAATGCCAGAATCTAGCCCTTTAGTATAAATACCATTAAATCAGTAGCTTTGTCATTCCATCATAACTGGCCTTTCACAGCACCTGGAGTGACACCTAAGCCTGTCTGTTGATGACCTTGGGACTATTACGGATGAGCTCTAGAGAATGGAAATTCTTTGCTTATGATATTAAACGGCTTCTGTGTTAGAAAAAAAAGAAAAAATGCCTGCATACAAGAGACCAGTTCCAGCTTTTACCTAGACAACATTTGCAAAGTAGTGTCTGACACGTACCCGTAAGAGGCAGAACTTTGGTGTCAGCCAAGCACCTCAGTCTCAGACCGTGTTCTGCACTGGTGGGGGCAAATAGGCCCGCAGGCAGGAAGCCTGACAATTTTCAGTTGCCAGGAAATATCAAGGAACCTTCTCCAGAAACATGCTTAAGTCTGTACCTGTTGTTTCAGTTTCTTTGCGGAGTGATAATCAATCAGAGAGAGAGACAAAGGGACAGATGCTTCTTCTGTAACTAGAGCGAGCAACACACCAGTATCTGTCGCTGGTTGAATTGCGGCATTTACTTCTATTTCCCAGCTTGTCTTGCTTTCATTTCCAGATGAAGGTTGCACTGCAGAAAAATAAATGCGTAGCGTGACAAACACAGGACTAACAGGGTAGGCCTGGAGAAGAGGATAGATGGATGAGCATATGGAGGGACTGCCACATTTCTCTTACTATTAAAAAAAAAAATAAATCCAAATCACCTGAACATAAAATCAGAGAAGAAAATGCCATGTTTCCTCTTGTTACCTTCTGCATTCTGTTGCCTTTCAGAATGTCAAAGGACAAGGTTAAGCTTTTCCATCACAAAGAGAGATTCAAATTCCCACGACTGTCAATCCAACATATTCAAAGAGCTGCTACAAATATGGCACTCAATTTTTGAATTGCTCTTGATTGTCCAAAAATCATTGAGGAATCTGAGTCCAAATCTGATGTGCAGGAAACACTTCTATGAAAGCCTGTGTTGAACTGAAAAAGGATATAAATGTGCTACACTGATCACCTGCCTAATCACTTCCTGATCACCTACCAGAAGCACTGGATGTTTTTTCTCCCTGCTGAACTTTGAACTCTTTGACATCTTTCTTACTGACCCAGTGGCCTTGTAATTTAAAAAGTGATGCTGGGTACAAAGAAAGTTTTCCATCCTGCTTCTGCACCCTCCTTTCATAGAAGTATTAGCTTTGCTCTTCAACATACCTTAAGATACAATAAATAATCTCTTTATAAAGCAACATTACCAAGACAAAAAAAAACCCCAAACAAACCCAAAACCAAAGGAGGATTACTGTTTGTAGAAAAAAAATAAAAAACGAAGGTGCTGAGGACTCATCTGAGTGCTGTCATTTGCATTTCAGATGCTGCCTTGTCTCTATATTACAGCTTTTGAAACCATGTGGTAAACAAGAAGACAGACACCTGATACTCCCTAATTTACAATGTCAGAGCAGAAAAATCCACATAATGATACACAGAAGGCTTTTGCAGAGGAGGAATTGCACATAAAACTATAATAGATGGTTGGCATTTGTCCAGGCTTAAAAATACTGACAGTTGACTCCACGTATAAACAAACAGAGTAATCTAGAATAAAGGTGCACTTCTGAGTATTAAATTAGTATGTCCAGGTTTGGTTTGAAACTTGTTATTACAATTTCATTCAGCGTGTATCAGAGATATGCTTAGTGTGTTTGTCCCAAGTGATACCATCCAAGGATTAAAAGTGAATCTGATCTTGGACATCTTCATAGAATTGTCTAGGTTGGAAGGGATCTTTAAGATAATAAAATTTTGCTACACATGATATTTTTGGTCCATCATAAACTCAAGATACAGCACTATGGTGTGCCTTTCTCCCTCTGTAGCAGAAAACAGTGGAGAGTGCTGGAATCATGTATGCTACTGACAGAGGGAAGTGAAGCCCCTAATTCTGAGGATGAGTTGGAACCAACCTGGATATGAAATGGATTACTCAAGATAATCCATCCTGGTCATATTCGTACTGGCTCTAACCATCATACATAGGCCTGCCTTTGCTGTTAACCACAAGTTTAGCTATTCCTTTTCCATACACATCTGCCAGCCTTTTCTGCATCAATCAACACTGAGTCTGGCATACACGCAAGTTTTAAACTGTCAAGCATGGTTAATGGCAGGACAACAGAAATAACAATAAAAAAGTACTTACCGTAAGTAAGATTAAACACAGCAAAACCTCGCCCAGGATAGAAAGACCCTCGTCCTGCTACAGAAAAGCACTGCATCCTTTCATTCATCTTTATGGTCTCTTGGATAGTGGTGTCCTCCCCATTCAGCCAGTTCCATGCGCGCATGCAGCCATCCAGCCGAGGATTTATCTAGGAAGAGAAAGCAGTATCTCATGCCTCAAAGTATTGCCCAGTGAAGAATAACTGATTTTGGGTGCAGAGGAATAATGGGTTATATTATGATACTGAACAGGAGAAATCATTTTGACATGTTATGCACACGCAAACCAATTGGCGGCAAAACCAGTCCTGCAACCTCAAGCAGGGTTTCTCTCCACTGACTGTAGAGGGAACCTAAGGCAGTAGCAAAGGTGAGACTGCTGATTTTTTGATTGATGTTTGGGTAAGGTTGTATCCCACCCTTGGCCTGCAGAATTAAGACACAGCGGAACTGGAGCACATGACAAAATTAACAGTTGTTATGCTGGCTTGGAGACCAGGAGTGGCCTGGGTGGGTCAGTGGACAGACACACTGCTGTATGAGGGTACCATTGTGCCCACTAGGTCTGGAAAAAGCGTTAGAAGGTGCTAATTCCACCTGTTTCAGGGCAGGCTGAGCTGCTCTCAGGAAGGACCTACATCACCTCAAGAGAAGACGAAATCAAGCCCTTCAGGCATGCAAAACATGTGCAATATTGCTACACTTACAGGTAGAATAAGGTTCTTCGATTTGAATGGAATGCCTCCTACTGTCAAATTCAGTTGATACAGTCCTTTTTCTAGAGTAAAGAGATCCCCCGAGACAGCTATTTTCATAACTGCATCCCTGTTGACCTTTATAATCAAACTTCTTTCGAGTTCTTCAACAGAGATCTAAAAAAGTAAAATTGCAAATAGAGTAAGTCAGGATAAAAATAACTTAGTGTCACAGAATCACAGAATATTCATAGTTGGTATCTGCAGCCTCAACTAAAAGACAGACACCGCTAGTGAAACCCCGAACATGGAAAAATATTTTCTGTCCCCAAGCCTCTTTGTCCACCTTTTAAGTTCCATTCTACCTTGATAGGTAAATCTTGACTCTAGAAAGCAATCTGGGGTTGCCCTTGTGGCAAAGGCAGCCAGCTACTTCAAAACACATACACAAAAATACAGGTGTAGTAACGACATGACATTTGTACATTGCTCTATGCAAAATGTAAATGCATTAACAAGTTATTAATGAGAAACTTTCTGTTACAACTGCGTGTGAAAGGAAAAACTGGAAAGACAGATCAGAAGATGTATTTTGTTGGATGAGTGAAAAATAAATGCAGAAGCCTTACAGTCACACTAAGTCTAGTCTTTAATACTGACCCCTGAAAAAAGACCAACAGAAGATGCCATATTTGACAGGGCAATAAAAATGTATAATAGGGAATAATTTTACTCTTAAAAAGTCTCGTCAAGTTTCACCTCCATGTCTCCAAAGGGATACTTCTAGGTAGACTCTATCTCCACTGAATTTAAAAAAAAAAAGTCATAACTTTAATTATGACCAGGCTGCACTGAGAAGCTATATACAGCTCAACTCTGCAGAGAGGGAGGAGGCAAAGCACAAAGCTGACATAGCAGGCTGCTGAAGAGCAGCATGGATTCTGCATCTTGGAACCTGGGTCCTGCTACCAATGTGGGTGTTCTGCGGCTGTAGCAGAAGACAACCCCTTTCTTCCTGCACAGAAGAAAGGAGTGCATCTCCTCTATTTCAGTATCTTTAACACAGCACTCCCTCTTCCCAACTCCATGACAGATACCTCACCTATCCACTCTTCATCATGTAGCTCTGTTCCCTGGGACATTGTCATCATCAGTGAGCTATGTACAAAACCAAATACCTATTTCAGCAGCTGTTTATATAACTGTCCTTCCCTCTTCCTGCTAGTAGGACAGGTAATAAGCATCTTTCCCTTCGCACTTCAAGAGTAGCTGCCCCAAAATTGTATCCATCAGCCACGCTGAGCTCTCGCTCTGTGGCTGTAACATAAAGGACAACAGGGTTGACCAGGTTTATACCTGGGCACTCCCTTTGCATCACAGTCTTTAGTAATGAAGATTAAGTGAATTTGATAGTTGAAAAGATTATTCACAGACTATCAATCTTCTTCTCCTGTGGATTCCAGTACAGTTTGGCTTATATTGCTAGAACACTGTTTATACCTGGTGTGTTGCTCCATGCTGTATCCTACAGAACGTGAACTTACCTGTCTGAAGCTTTCTTGTTTAACGTGGCATCTACACCTCCTGACTGCGTTCCATGGAGGCACACACACCAGTCTCAAACAGGCTCTTTTGGGCATTGTCAGGCTGTAAAGTCCACTCCGTGGGTGGGAACATTAGCCCACGGGTCCTGGCAGCCACAGCCCAACTGGCTTAGTGACACTGGCCATCTAGCTAAAAATTCACTCAAGACACCTCCGCTTGGTGTTGTGCTGCCCTAATACACTGGGGTGCAGAGTGCCATAAGGAGCTGGCACAGTTGCTCTCCCTGCTCCTAGCACGGATTGTGGGCAGCCATGGAGCAAACAAGAATGGGGTAAGGCCAGCTCCAGCAATGCCTGTATCGTGCTTCCTCTGTGAAGAAATTCTGCAACTTGCAGGGCCCTCTAAAATTTTATCAGACTGTATGGAAAGTAATAACATAGAAATGTTAAAAATTAGTCTGCGTTCCTAGCTTCTTCTGATCATTAATATAAACAAACCCAAACCAGTGGAAACTTCCACAGGAGAAGGAGTTAATCCCTGTGGAAGCTCTTAGCAAATTCCAGTTTAGGAAATTACATTCTGCCTACTTCACGCTGCCCTCTGGCAGTTTCAGCTGCGGTTCTTTATATTCAAAGCTTAATTGCTGGTCCACCACCATCACCTATGAGCCAAAAGGGGAAGCATTTCGCTAGTTAGCAGACTGCCCTAATTCCCTCCTTGCAACTAGCTGCTGCCTGCCGTAGCGTGCTCAGGGACCATCAGGCAGGCAGTTCTCATGTGGTCTAGCCATAAAGGCAGTCAGCTTTGTGCTTGAATTCCTGCCCTGGATAACCCTGTCTGCTCTTTGCTGAAAAGCAAGTAGACAGCCCTGAAAAGGGACAGGACTACAGGCAACTGCAGGGTTAAAGCCGAAGACACATCTGCTTGCGATTGCTTAACCTTCAGTTCTGACATTTAACAGTGCAGGTAGGCTGTTATTTTTGCTAACCGTACTGTCCTCAGAGCACTACTAAACTAACCACTGAAAATAAGACAAAATGAAGACTTTTTTGGAAATGCAAAACAAACAGAAGGCAAGTGCCTTCTCTACTATCATCAGTTCATACATGCCACTTCATCAAGCTGGATTACACACAAATAACTACATTAGAAGTTTTTTCCTAAGGGGTGCTTGTTTGTGTTTTCAATGCCGGGAATGATCACTTAAAAATAGATTAGGAGAGATCAGAGAAAATACCTAGGCAAAAATACTGGCCCCAAGTTTTGAAAATGCCCTCATATTACCATAATAGTATGCAGCTTTTGCTCAAGAGACTGTAAGTCATACACTGCTTGTGCTTTTTCTCATGTTTTGCTTTTAAATAGCCATTGTTTATTCATCTGCTGAAAGTTACATAGTAAAAGTATTATTTTCTCATAACCTCTCAAGTTCCAAACTCCACTGTTATAGGTCTAACCAAAACTAAGAGCTTGATCTTGTGCATACTGAAGTGCAGAGTCAAGCTCCCCAACTGCTCCAAAGGTTGTTGGGGTTGTGCTTCCCAGAAGATGAGGTTGAAAAGCACACACAAGTTCATATTTCAAGTGAAATGTGTGGCTACATGTTCTGTAAAAGGAGACAAGTAAAAAGGAATAACTCCTCCTCATCATGATTACCCAAATTAAAAACCATGCCAGACAGAGGAAAAAGGAGAAATGAGGGTGGGGAGAAGATTTATAGTTTTATGGCTCCAACACACAGATTAAATAGCATTTAGAGACAGGGTTGGCCCTGGATGCTAAGCAGAAGAGAACAAAGCACCTGTAGGGTGGAGGCAAAGGATAAGAAAGCAGAGCAGAGACAGGAGAAACCACCAGTACCCTAGTACTGCAAGCAGCATCCCAAGTCTCAGAGGTGAGTCGACCATGAAGTCAAGAGACTATGGGCTCCTTCCTCCTGCTGCCATTCATCTGGGGGTAAATCCTTCTGCCTTTGGCCAGTGTCAGGCACAGGATTAACAGTTTCACTTTGTGAGACAGCCACCAGACCTATGGGCATTGACATGCTCCATGCAAGCACTCCTGTGCCAGCACTGTGATGCTCTCTGCCCTGCTCATGCCAGCTCAGGACAGCACTGCTGGCTGCAGGGACACGTCTGCCCCCACTTTAGCATGGCTTCTGTCCGCCCAGGGCACGCACTGCTGTCACAGCACCCACAGCTCTGCCTGCACTGTCCCAAAATGCCTTGGGGAAGAGTTTTCAGGGGATTTATACAACATGCAAAAAGAATGCACAAAGAGCGCGTTGCTGCAGCGACCCAACCAGACAATTTGATGGTACCTGGGCATAAGAGACATAAGAGCTGTCAGGAGACCAGTAATTCTTGCCTAAAAATGATAGTTACTTTTATCATACTGACTTCTGTCCCTGCAGAAAGCAAACACAGCTTATGCGAAAGTTTATAATTACTTCATAATGAGGTTTGGCACTTAACAAGTATGTTACTCTCCTGTGTTAAATGGTTTAACTTGATAATAACTGCTTTTTCTGATTCTGACTCCCAAGTCACCCAGATGCCATCAACTCTGCTTTTCACGTCTTCTGTCACTATCCTCCCTGTGCAGGCAATTACAATTATGATCACAGAATCATATAGGTTGGAAAGACCTTTAAGATCATTGATTCCAACCATTAACCTAGAATTTTTCCTAATACCCAACCTAAACCTCTCCTAGTGCAATTTGAGGCCGTTTCCTCTTGTCCCATCACTTGTTACTTTGGAGAAGAGACTGACCTCCACCTCTCTACAACCTCCTTTCAGGTTGTAGAGAGTGATAAGGTCTCCCCTCAGCCCTCAGCCTCCATTTCTCCAGGCTAAACAGTCCCAGATCCCTCAGCTGCTTCTCACCTGCTCACCTGTTTCTCCAGGACTTATGCCCTAGATCCCTCACCAGCTTTGTTGCCTTACAAGAAAGACATTGAGGTGCTGGAGCAACTCCATGTGGAATCTAGAATTGTTTCAGTGACAGTAAAGGAACTGAATTAAACATTACCTCATCTGCTCAGAAAATTACCAGATGTCAATAGTTGACATTGAATGCATTCAAGGACTTCTTTATTGATTCATTAAAATCAAAATATTTCCTACCTCGCCTTTTTCTTTAATGAATAATTCTGATTTTTTTATACTAAAAAATTTAAACCAGAAAATTATTCAGTTACCAGCATATATGTGAGTTAGCTGAGAACTTCCTATCCACTCCCCAAGAGACACATTAACTTAAAAGTCAAAATATCTAATTAAGACAAAATGAAAGGGGAGAAAAAGGCACAAGTGAGAAAATGCATATATGAATTGCTGATTTAGTGTAGAACATACTATAGAATGATTTTCTTGATCCTGTCACAAGTAGTAACACCCATGATGCTTCCTGAACCACCAGGAGATGTTCTGACAGTGTCAAGAACATCAGTCCTTATAAGCTCCAAGATGCAGTGCATCATCTTGTAAGATTATTAGTAACCAGAGATCCACTTAATTTCCAGTAGACTCCAATATCTTTACAAGGGAAATGGACTATTTTTAATATAAACAAATCTGAGGAGTTTAAAGAAGGATACTGTAGCATCACAGATTTGTCAAGGGCTCTGACAATGAGCCCCATGACTAAACAAACAAACAAAGAGAAGAGTTAACAAAAACAACCACACACACCATACAGCAATCAAACCAGCCTGCAAAACTTCCTTAAGAGAACAGCTACTGAGTTCCTTTCCTCTTGCTCCCTTCCAACCCTCACCCAGAAGGCATCTTCTCAAACTAACATAAAGCCACATTAGTGGTGCTGCATCTCAGAGCTACTGTGTCATCTCGGAGCCTCTGGTCAGGCTGGTGTTGTACAAATTAGTGACCCGGCCCAGTTTACAAGGAATATAAAGTATAATTCAATTTCTTAGGAAAAATACCCTATTCTCACCTTAGGATGTATCATGTACGGGCGTGCATTGAATGGATAGGTTGGAAACGCATCTTCTCAAAGATACAAAGAAATACACAAAGTCGAGCTGCACTTGACAGTGCCCACCAGGAGCAAGCCAAGACAGGGTAAGATCCCAGCAGTGGTCTGGACTCACCGTTTGCCACATGCCATGGTTGATGACGGGTCCACTGCTGGTCACGCGGCCGATCCCGTTGTATTTCAGCTGCAGCTCCAGCCGTCCTTTGCGCAAAGCCAAGACTACCCATGTGCTGTCTTGATGGCCTCCAGCAAAGAAAAGGATACCTTCAGGATCAAAGGTTCTAAAGTCGAACTCAGCCACAAGTCTGACCGCACAGGTGCCAAGAAATAAATTAGTTATGCAGAGTTCAAAAACCACAGAGTACTTTCCATACAGATAGCATCAATTCTAGCAGTTATAAAGCTCTGTTAAAACATACTAGCTTTTAATGCTCTCCTAAAAGACTTAAGCTGTGAAGACGGATTTAAAAATACAACCAAGAATAAACAATACATTATTGGACCTCAGTAATTATCTTAGAAGTGATGCGGTCAAGGTTGTCTTTCTCTATTACTGGTTTGGATAATGTTTCACCTTACAGGACTCCATAATCCAAACAAATAAGGATGATCATAGAAATAATTGTTACTGTAATGACTTAACTCCATTGCATGCATTAAAGCTGAACAACACATCCAGCTTTAAATTGTCCTCACCTCGTCAGTTGTTTCCTTTTGAAGCGCAGTCTGATAACAGGAATGCCGCTGAACATCCTCCCCAGGTACAATGATTTAATACTTTTTCCAACAGCAAAAGGCACACATGGTATTATGTTCTATAATCAAAACACACTCTTGAGTGCTTATTCTCCTCTCACAGCAGAAAGAGGATCAGCGAGTATGCCTCCTTTTTTTCATGTAGTTGCTACACATAGAGCAGCCTACGGTACTTTAATGTTTATACTCTCAAAATACAGTTGTTTAGGTACTGAGAACACTTCCTCTTTCCTTCCCTCCTCCCTCCTATCTGCCTTGGAGGAATGTTTTCCTACTGCAAAATGAAATCATACTCATAAGGTACAGCACAAGATTTTCTACTGCAATGTCATGCCTGCAACAAAAGATGTCCTAAGAATTTGCTGCTGGTTGGTTTCTGCAGCCAGCAGCCCATCCACCTGAAGCCCATCCACTTACAATGCCTGAAGGATGAAAGCTGCAAGTGCAAGTGCTGGTCCATAACTTACACCACGTGCCCTGAGACTTAATTGCAATGTAAAAGAAAGGTCTCTTCAGCAGTTACGGCAACACAGACTAACGTACCTCACACGTATTCATGTCCCGTGAAAGTTTCACTCCCCCTCTGCCATCACAATGACAGGTGTAACTCCCTGGCGAGTTGACACAGGTCTGTTCACAGAGCTTTTCTTCACATTCATTTATATCTAGACAAAACCAGCAAAAAAAAAAAAAGAGAGGAAAAAACAACAATTGAGTTTGTTTAAACATGAATCATTTGGGGGACACAAATGTTATCAGTGCTGTTTTGTAGCACCTTTCATTTGAGCATGCCGAAATGCTCTGCAGCCAGTACTTACCCTGGGGCACATCTTTACAGGAGGGAAGAGTTAGAATTAGCATCTGCACAAATCTATTTTCACAGACAGATTCCAGCTGCCCAAAGATACACAGCGAGTCAGTGGGAAGGCTGGAAGCAGAGCTCAACTCCTTGTCTGCTGGTTCAGAGCCCTGGGCTTGAACTTCTAGACAAGACTTCCTCCCTTCAGGCCCCTTCTGCTACGCCTGCGCTGACTGGCATCTGCTCCTTCAACTCAGCTTCAACTCAGGGACTGCTTGCTTCATTGCTACTCAACAGACAAGTAAAAGCTGAGTTTCTCATTCATTATTTTCTTTTTGTTGTTGGTGGTGGTTTGTTTTGTTTCGTTTTGTTTCTTTGGCTTGTTTTTATCCGCTTTGCAAACAAACGGAGGAAAACAAATTGTGAGAGCCCACAGGGATCTCTTCAGGCAGAGATAAACACTTAGAGCCCAGCAGGGCTGGTTGGCGTGTGATTCAAGTCATTACGTTAACTTAGACAAAAAGCAGAGAACAATGCTAGTTTTGGAATACTTTCAAAACTTACTCTGTTGAGAAAGCTTGCAGGCAGTGTAGCCAGCAGAACTGTGCATGGTTCCAATGCATATTAAGCTCCTAGTTCAGAGTAATACCACAAGACAGGTTTTGAAAGAACAACAGCTACTGCTCTGTAACTTTTCTTGTCCTACAAAGAGAGACAGCAACAGGCACAGATGCTTCTGAGCTTCCACCAGATCTTTTACTTGTAATAAATTCAAGAAATCTCAGGACTCTGGCTCAAACAGCTTCATTCGAGTCATTGAAAATGACTGCAAACTAGATGAACTCAAAGATGACAACAAATGGCAAACTCACTCACAACTAGGGAAAGGGAACAGAAGTCCAGTGTGTAAGCAAGATTTAAAAAAAAAAAAATTTACTGAAGCCTGAAATTAAACTTTCATAATAACTGCTAACATGATGTTATTTCATGAGCTTACCGTGACAAGTTTTTCTCACGTTGTCGTACTTGAAGCCTGCATCACAAACACATTCGTATGAGCTTATTAAATTTTTACAGTGAGCTTCTCCACAGATGTCTGTTGATGCTGTGCATTCATCTATGTCTGCAAAACAAGCAATTAAACAACATTCCTTCAGATGAGTATAATCACTTCACTGTTTGCACACTGGAGTGGGCTGAGGGTTGAATGATCCCTCTATTATCTTTGGTAACTGAAAAAACAGTATCTTTCTTATAGAATCTACCTTTAGGGTTAGCTATTAGAAGTGACTTCAGCATTTCAAAACCAGTTGTTGTTTCTTTCTTTAAGCCACTAACCACTATTGGGAAAAAAAAAATGCAAAGGGAGCCAGGAGAAGTCCTGTAAAACAAAATACCTCCCACAAAACCAAAAAAATCCCACTCCATTCCAGGGGCTGAAATGGAGCAATGAGGAAAAGCAGCAATGAGGAAAAGCAGTATGATTTTTACCAAAACACAGAAGGAACATGTAGCCCGCGGAGCATCACAGATTTCTGTTCTCCTTCCTCAGACAATCAAACTACCTTTTTTCACACGTTCACAAAACTAATATCTAAACCTGCTGATCTGTAGTGGTAAAGGGGAATTAAAGCAGCCCAATTTGCACTGAAATCCCACAACATCTCTCAGACATGACTTCTTGTTTGTGGCAAAGGCAGGCAATGGACTGCAACTGGAGGTCCATAAAAACAAATGTTTTTCTAATGTGTTAACTAAAACCTGGCAAAATCCTGGTGTTGACAAAACATTTGCATTATACAGAGAATTGAATATTTACTTTTGCTTTCTAGTACTTGTTAGAAATGCAGTTTGTGATTTTGCCCCATATGAGTGAACTGGCCTACGCTTATATGCGACATTCACAGTGCTCTAGTGGAGAGTACTAGGGTCCTATACAAATACACATACATATGAAAACAAATGGAATTGTGAGCCCATTCACCACCTGCCTGTCCATGCCAACCACGGAACCAGAGGAAAGGCACCATTCGAAAGGGAAGTTGGTTCTTCTAAGTGGCTGCTCCCATTAGAAAGCAGCAGTAGTGTAATCTACATAGTCATCACTTTAAACAGTGGAAGTGACACAAAAATAAAATCCTGCTCTTTGTCTTTTTTTCCAGCAGCATTAATATGTTGTTCAGATCAGGTATGCAAACTGTTTAGAACTATGTTGTCACATCCATCTGTAAGAGGCATAAACACACACTTGCCTGGTTTCTCATGAGATACACATAACTTTAACAGCCACCCATGATCATTAATGAGTCTGTGTCTCAGCATGCAGTTTCTTAACACTTTTAAAATCTCAGTTGCTTAAGTTTTGGTTATGTAAATTCATTCCATGGTTTCAATCAGATACTCCAGAACCTTATTTTCTGTTCTCAGCTGCTATGTAGAACAGTTGCCAACCTTCACTAGGGCCTTTCTACAGCTATTAATATTCACTCGCAGTGAACTTACCCATCCATATCTATCTGAACTCATTAGCTGCTGCACATATCCACATTTGCAAAAATAAATTAAAATAAGAAACACACAAAAGAAAAACAAACGGCACTGTGAGCCTGGAAAGAATCGTAAAAATACATCTGGCCAGCCCTTCCCCCTCTCAATGTCAGGATATCAGGACTGATCAGCTAAGCCAATTTAGCACAATCCAAGCCACAAATCCTCTGTGAATGACAGCCTGTGTGAGGACATTGGAGAGCAGCATGGTGTGATTGCTGACGAGCCCAGGCATGTAGTGCTGGCTGCAGCACCCAGTATAACCCCAGTAGAGCACATCCAACAGGAGCAACCAGCACATCTCTGCTGGGCTAGGGAGTAGACGTGGGATGCCTAGTGTCACCCAGCTCTCTGAAATACAGTCACAAGTCACTAAGCATTAGCTGAAGCAAACTGAGAGGCCCAGCACAGCTTACCTTCACATGTTTTGCTGTCTTTAAGAGCGAAACCACTGTAGCATGAGCAACGGTAGCTGCCTAGCTTGTTGAGGCAGAGCTGGTTACAGCCACCATTCTGCACTATGCACTCATCAATGTCTGCATCAGAAGAAAGTGTTACAGTCAGCTTTTCACCTCCACAAATAATCTGGAGGGTAAGAGTGGATAGGAGTTGGGAAGGAGACAGACCAAACAAGGAATTCTATTACAGCTGCAACACAGTGATTACAAAAAGTACAAAGATTTCATTCAAAGACTTCAAGTACAGTAATCCAAGTTCACTAAATTAAAAAAAAAAAAAAAAGAGAAAAAAGAGAAGGAACTGTAACTGAGTATCTCCCTCACAGCTCTGAGAATGCAGAAAAGTTTCTTTAGTTACTGTGGTGGAAGTTTGTTTGCAGAAACAAACTAATTATAATTACCGCATTTTATATCATAACTAACTTTTAAACTTATACTATGACCAGTAACTTCTAATGAAAGCTTTAAAAAAACCCTAGAACAATATATCCTTACTACTACAGAACTCAGGAGAACACAAAAAGTTTTAAGTTCACAGATACTGAGCACAGTGAGATAAATGGTGCTCCACTGAAGTTAGTTGCACAAGCCTACTAAATTCAGTAGAACCTGGATTTCACCCTCGATGTGCCCTACCTGCTCATTATGTCCAGTTTGTACCTGGGATTCTAGAGTTAGCTGATGGGTAGAACAGCAGAGTTCACAGCATTTTATAAGAAAAAGAGATGATATTCTTCAGACTGGTCAGTTGGAACAGAACTTCTTAGATCACCTTGCCAAGACCAAGCTGAGATCCAACAAAGTCATATTAAAAATGTTGATGTGAAAGAGTAACTTGATTCAAAGAAGGGTAAAATCATGAGTGGGGTGTAATCCAGGTTCAATTCTGTGACTTTCAAATTGTGCAGCACAGTAACAGTGACCATTTGAGGATACAGCAAAAAACAGTACATCTTTCTTAGAGGTATAAAAAGTAACGAAACTCAATTACCTTTTTCACATGTTTTTCCCTGCCAGCCATGCTTGCATTCACAATAGAAGTCCCCCTTGAGATCTTCACATTTGACGGTCCCTTCTTTGTGACAAGGATCAGGAGAGCACTGGTTTGGCAAATCTGATTTATGTAAGGAATAAAAACCAAACCAAAACAAAACATAACAATACACTGAAGTCACTGACAACCAGGTGTTTCACTCTTGTTAGAAGCTGAGAAGCTTAAACAGTAATGGATAATCACTATCAGAAACGCTCACACCTGGCAAAATTGGAAGCTAATTCTTAGTGCTCACATGCCAAACAAGCAGAGCACATGCAGTGGAATTCATTTCATTACAAAAGGGAGTGAGCTACCACCCCCATATCTGAAGGGGTACATCCTGAAAGAAACAACTTCAAGTAGCTCATTTTAAAGAAAGTTAATTATACTCTCCCTAGTTTGGGAGAAAACAGCAAACAGGCAGCAACTAAAGTACTCAAGGAAAAATGGGTACTCTTTTCAATAACTTTTGTTACTTCCGGTAGATCAACTAAGGGCTGATAGATTTGTTGCTAGCAAGCGTTTATATCTCAAATTTTGATCAGAGCTGTCAACTTAGGCTTTTCTATTATGTAGAGTAAGAATTAAAAAAGAAGATACCAATGTGTTAACAGCATAACAATAGCCAACCACTAATCCAGTTTACAGACAGCACAATGTTCCTATGGGGCCAACTGAACTATTTGGAGACTGAAGTTAGATGCACACACTGTTGCAGTTTATTGAGATTACCATGGAGTGTTAATTACATATTTCTTTACATTTATAACATTGTACAATATAGAAGTTTTCACCACTCCTTTGCCTGTAAGGTGTTTAATGGAGCTTTGGACATACAAACCATCTACTGCAAGTTCAAAAACTATGTCAAACATATCTGACCACTATGCATATGTCTATAATAAAGATTCCACTGTTGTGCTAAAGAGGTCTAACAGATACCAGAAATCAGCACATGATTGGCAGCAGCTGTCATTAAATATAGTGGGCTGAATCAAGCAGGGCAAAATAAACAAAGCAAAGAAAGCAGCTCTATAAAAGGTCATAAAGGTTCACAAATCTCCATGACTGACAGAATTTCCATTTCAAGTTGTGATTTCATTCACCTCTATCAAAATACAGCCAAAATATATTGGTTCCAGGCAGCGTTTCACTTTCCTCCTCTGTAACCAGCACAGCTTCAGCCTCTAGCTGAGAAGATAAGTATTTACCCTGAGCCTCAGCAAGGTGCTCCATCGTGGACAAGGGAGGAGAGAGACAGAGGGCAGATAAGGAACGGAGTGTGACTTGGCCAAAGAATTGCTGATTTTCAGTATTTTGCCTTGCGTCTCAGAAGCTAGCGCCTGGGAAGATTCTACAGGAAAAGCATGAGTACACAATCCTAAAAGCCTCACAGAAGTAACCATCCACTCACTGCAAACAAGGCCTAATTATTTTTCTCCCTCACCACTCAGGCTGTGCAGAGGTGGGGCAAAGCCACAGCTGAGGTAGAAGCCAGGCCACACAAAAGAAGGCACAGCTCCATGGGCTGCCTGAACATCCAGCTGCCAGAATACCTCCTGATAAATCACTGCCTAGTGAACACACCACTGGAGGTGCAGGAGTCGGGGAAGGAGAGGCCAGGGTAAGGCAGAGGTGAACCATGACAGAGCAGCTCTGATCAGTATGCTTCTTTTCCTAGGCAGGCCAGAATTTGTATATAGTAAACAGAATGGCTCAGGTATAGTAAGCCAAATCTGTTTTCTTGAAGCAGCACAAATTAAGCCTCCCAGACACAGCATTATTTTCAGTCATTTGATGATAAGAAGGACAAGTCAATGGGGCAATGCATGACTTATCTGGTGTATCCTCAAGTTTTTTGTCCTCTTTTCTTCAAACTGGATTTTGATATGCCTTGCAAAGCCAGTTGGAAGCAAAACTGCCCAGCAGAATACCACCCTATCACAACACACAATAAATGGCAGGAACAACCATGGACACAGCATCAACACTGTGCCAATAGTTTACTCCCCTTACCATGAGAGTCTGAAAACATGAGACACAGCTTTAGACTCTCCGGGTGGCTCCACAGTTGTGTAATTCTGCTAACTTTGACAAAGGTGCTCCTGATTTAAACCATTGCAAGACAAAATGGAGCTTTTGTTTCCATTCATTTACATGAGAGATTTTAGGAAAAGGTATTAAAAGTAAGGAAGGGCATAACCTTTTTGTGTGCTTTGAGTTGTGTCTGACAGCACATATATGGCTCATGAATGCAGACAGAGAACAGAACTACCAGTTCCATTTTTGAAGTCAGTATGAAAACAAGACTTTACCCAAGTACACTGACTGCTGCTTCCAGTTCATTACTCTGCACTGTGAATTTATTTTTGATACTCACAAAACAGTGCGAATTAAAAATAGGTTGGAAAAATGGTAGATTCTGAAGATTACGACACTCACTATTAAAAAGCAGACAGGACTTAACAAAAATCCCATTGTGTTTTTAAGGCCACATGCAACTTTTTTAAAAAAAAAACCCGTACATTTTTCCAAACTCTTACAAAACCAAGTCCCTAATTCCTAGCTGATCTATAGTATCTCTTTTATATGATCTGCAGACAAAACTGCAGGTATCTATCTACGTGCAAGGCAAGCATCTATCTGCAAAGCATTTGTCTTAAATTCTTATTGCAGCCAGTGGAGATCTAGTCAGTACAATAAACTGAGTCTGTAGAGTGATTCTGTTCAGACAGACACGGTTTGGTCAGTGGAATTCCTTTAGAACCACTGACTGCAGATTAACTCTTCCCTGACTGCCATGGGAATACCACCCATGTAGGCACCTATGCTGGAAACACCTGCACCCACCTCTCTGAATCTGGAGCTGAATCCTACCTGTAACCCTGATCTAAAGATCTTATGAAACCAAGAACCCTCAAATACTCTGCTAGGCTGTCTAATTGGTGTCACAGTTAAAATCTGTGCCTTTTTTATTTCTAGGATAAACTAATCTAGTTAATCACCTTCCAGCCCTTCAATTGTGCAATGTTTTTGTATGCCAGATTAGAAGAGTCTTCCACTACCTTGTTATGAGAGGAGAAAGACTGCTAAGAAACAAAATTTAAATGTGTCTTGCAGGCACAACCCCACAGAGCTACACAGTCTTTTGGCAGCATCTGTGAAAAATTAAGAGGCACACTGAAATTGGCCAAGCACAATGCCTGTCATTCTTCCAGGCACATTTCAGGCTCCTTCTCCGTTACATCTCCTGTGAATTGACAACAGCTAGCCAAAACTCAGCCATTTAAAAATACTTTAATATTTTAATGGGGGAAAATATTATCACTTATTTTCCAAACCACTGCATCTGCAATGGGCAAAAATCCCTAAAAACAATTATTTAGCTTTTATTTTTGCAGATTTTTTTCATCCCTACCCCTTTAGACTTGTATTTCTAAAACACTATTAGCTGTTTGAACAAGTGTTTCCAGTTGATACCACTATTTTTCTGCCTCTTTGCTATCCACACACGTGAGCAAAAGGAAGTCTTCAGCCTCGTGTCCCACTATGTCTGCACACCACGGCTGATGCAGGCACCACAGATCTGAGAGTTCCCAGTTCAGAGGACCCTCACATCTGCAAGTGGTACTGCTCCATTATATCAGGGCAGGTCTCGACATACCACATTAACCTTGGAATGTACTCTTCAAAATAGGTTGTTGTAATGCAGTTTATAAACATGAAAGCTTGACTAAATCCAGTGCTTTCATAGCACTAGTATGAACAAGTGATTAATCAAACTTGATCACACTAAGAGATTGAACAACAGGGGTAAAAATGAAAATAAATATACACACAGGTGATTTTCTCTCCATTTGAACTGATCTGCTCCCAGAACATATTTAGAATATTTACACAGCTTTATATCTTTAGCACTACTAAGATTCAAGAAGCAACTGGAAAGGTCTTAGAAGAGTCAATTAAATTCTGATTTCCAGTGTTCATGATGAACAACCCCTTCCCCTTCCACACAGATATCAATTTGACTTCCAAATTGATTTGAATTTTTAAAGGTTGCAGTATTTAAAGCACAGTCACATGACGTATGAAATTGATCTCCTGTCAGAGAGCTGTCAGAAGCCTGATACAAGCCTGAGTTTCCAAACATAGCATACAACCTTCTGGTAAATCCTATTTCTCATCCCTCTTGCTTCTCAGATTATTCAGACCTTGGGAAACTGGTGGGAAAGAAACGTCTCACATCATAAAATACTAAAGCACCAAAAGATGACAGCGAGGTGGCAATAGGTGATAAAAGGGAAAAGGTCTTGTTTTACTGCTTAGATAAGACAAG
Source organism: Scolopax mira (assembly GCA_004320125.1). Lineage (NCBI taxonomy): Eukaryota > Metazoa > Chordata > Aves > Charadriiformes > Scolopacidae > Scolopax > Scolopax mira. Next base: position 101,408 of record BJBW01010204.1, read on the forward strand.
TGATATGAAGCCTCAAGCCCAGGGAATAGGAAGCCCAGCACTAAAATAATAATAAAAATGGAGATGGCTGAGCTGGTTCCACTCCTTCAGGTAACATGAGAGAACATGTAACTACAATATACAAAACAAAAATGCTTACTATGAACGCATGTAAGGAAATCTGGACTTCTTGTATACGGTGACCCATATTTCTGAATACAAGCTGAAGAACAGAAAATGAAATCGTCATTATTATAATGATGACATGGCAGCTGTTCAAAGCATGTAAATGATACCTATCCTGCTGGTACATTAAGCAAGTATTTAGAGAGTGGATGCAAAATTTATGCAATATTATAGTCTCCCAGATGCCTTAAAATTCTTCAGTTCATTAAAATTTTTTAGCTCTGATGTACAGTTATATGGCTATCTGAAGAGGATGATCATTTAACCAGATGCTACTATGATTCTAAAAGCATGTTAGTAGCTACTCAAATTTAACCTACTAAATCCTTTTAAAACAAATCTAAAAAGCACATGGAGTTTTCTCAAACTATTGGTATCTGCAATCTTAAGTACTACATATTAAACACAAATAGAAAACAGTATGATGCCATGGCTACTATACAGTCAATAGGATAAGCCAGTTGTTCAATCAGTAAAGGCACTTTTTTTAATAAGGAGACTAGTTAATAGCTAAATTAATTAAGAAGGGAAAGAGTAGAAGACTTCAAATTATTTACTAATGATGCAAGCTATTGATATAAATGCAACATCAATGTTTTAACATGCAGAAAACACATAAAGGATGTCTGTATGCAAATCTATACACAAGTAAAAGACACACCTCAAAATCACATATGGAATGTACAGTCTATCTTAAAAGTTAGAAAAGCATGTTTACTGCAATCAGACTTTCAGCACTTTCCTCAGCAGAGACTTCAGCTGTGACAAACTCCAGTGTCAGGCACCACACACCAGCACTGCCACAAAGTGAAAGTAAAAGCTGCAACTCACCCAAGTATTTCGGGTAAAAATACTCCTGTAGGAGGGAAAAAAAAGCAAAGATTTATTGAACAATATTTGCTTCTATTGCCAAACTGTTTAAAAGCTGCTGTTAATTTGATGGTCTTGCATGGCAGTTGTTTAAAGAGGCCCAAACACCAACATCAGTTTTAAACTGAAAGAGGGGAGATTTAGATTAGATATCAGGAATACATTCTTTACAGTGGGGGTGGTGAGGCACTGGAACAGGTTGCCCAGAGAAGTTGTGGATGCCCCATCCCTGGAGGTGTTCAAGGCCAGGCTGGATGGGGCTTTGAGCAACCTGCTCTAGTGGGAGGTGTCCCTGCCCATGGCAGGGAGGTTGGAACTACATCATCTTTAAGGTCCCTTCCAACTCTAACCATTCTGTGATTCTATGATCCTCATTTCGTTTCATTAAGAGCCAGAAGCAGCACAGTATCATACATGCATTTTGTGTTTTGAAAAGGAAAAAAAGGTTAGCTCCAGTCTCAAGGTATTTTTTGCTGACAGCTGACCTGGCATGAAGCCACTTACCCACTACCCAAGAGGTAAAGGTGCTGATGGTGGCATGAGGTAGAGGAAGGAAGAGAAATCTAGGGACAAAACCCCAGAGGGAAAGTATAGAAAAACTTAGTCACTCAGTGCCTCCTCAGAGGTTCTCTGCTGATGCAGGACACGGGCAGCATCCAAACACCATAGCCACTAAAATAAAAGGATACCACCCATCAATTTACCAGCACCCATTGCCATATCACCCACTCCATCACATCATGGAGACTGTCCACTCAAAGAAGGGAATGATGAAAGTTTACAAGCAAGGGGAAAATAGACTTTCATTGACCTAAAACTGAACTGCAAAAGGCATTCCCACTCCTCTTGTAGTACACAACCATGTGTTACTGTTCTCTACCATGTATCAACAAAGTGTAGGCATACAGCAAGAGCAGCAGGCTGCTGATGTGATGCATGTCAGAAAAATACTCAGCCTGGTGAAGGCCTTGCCAGTCACATAATTGCTTGCAGCAACACAGAGGAACAGCAGGAAAATACAGATTGGCCGAAGCTGATCATTAAACCTCATTCTTAAAAAAATACAAAAATTCATGGCCAGGAAAAAGCATTTCAGTCCAACTTCACTTCATACTGAATTTCATAATGTGTAAGTCACTAGCTCAAGTGCTGTTAAAATTGTAACTGAGGCGTGCAATGAGGGAAAACTTGTGGATTATATCAGCGCCTATTTTTTTTGTTAAAATAAACCATTTCTCAGCTAATTATAAAAGCATATGCACAATATAATTCTCTTTTATGCAACATGAGCAGTTTTCATACGACACTATCTGCAGTGAGATTGGGACAGTAAATATCCTGTATTCTACAAAATTAATTTGGTCTGTCTTGGTGCAAGATTAGAAACTGTTCTATTTTCTCCTCTTATTACATATGTTGGATAAGCTCATGCATATATACAGACATCTACATAGAACGGAGACAGGCACACACCGTGATTCAATTTGACTTGGACTGTCTAATGCAATCAATTGTTTGACAAGGTCATATAAACTAAAAGTTTTGCATTGCTGTCATCCTCCAGAAAAATCAATCACTTCTGACAAATATGCTCTACTTACTGAAATGCACCATGTAAATATTCAGCCTAAATCATGAAAGCATCAATAAAGAGGAAGAAGTAGCTTAAACTTACTCTAATTTTCAATTCTGACCTGAGGATAATAGGCTTGGTATCTTTTGGGGTTGAGCTTTGTAATATCTCTTTGGGTTACCAAACTGAGTGAGGAGCTCAGAACTTACTACAGTCCCCTCTCCCTTCTTTTTTTTTTTTTTTTCTTTTTAAAGTTTAGTTTTGGAAAAAATAAGTCAAAAAATACAGTCAAAATAAAACTAAATATAAACAGTCTAAGTATTCAGATGAGTGTCCAGCTGTGCTACAACCACAAATTGAACTTCTGCCAGCACTCAAGAAAAAGATAGCGGCATGTGATGAAATATTCCAAACATCTTTTTCATTATTTCCCCTTTATTCAATATCTGTCACAAGAATGTGCAGATGTGTTTAACCATCAACAGGATAATTCAGACACTGGCAAGAACAACTTTTTCTGCACTCGCAGGACAAGAAATAGGAACTTTCACATTCATGGCCACCAGCCTAGATGCTCCAATCTGTGATGGCAAAGGAACAAAACTTCATTTTCTCCTTGACCTCTGATGAATGAGTTGCATGTCTAGGGTTTACTTTTGAATGAAAGATTACAGCAACTAGTTATTTTCATCACACCAATAACCATCCAAATGCAAACTGACTGTATATTAATTCAATGCCAGTTGAAAAGCAGAAGAGCAAAACTCCAAGGCACTGTACCACCACAAGCTTCATTTCACGAGATACACAACCGAGGTAAGTGATTTTAACAGGAGGCTATTACAGAAATTTAACTCTTCTTTCCCTATATTCCTCATGTACTTACATTATACAAAACTACTTGCTGATCAGTATCACTTCTCCAGGTCTAGAGGATCTGCTGATAATACGATTTCAAAATAAAGCAACATGATTTCAGGTTTTAACATTATTCATGCTTGTATGATTAACTTTTAATTTTTCTCTGTTATCAACTTTCCTTACAACAGGCCTCTAGAAATACAATGACAATATATTTTCATTCAGCCAAAAGATTAATCAAGAATGAAGAACAGAAGATCTTTCACCTTGAGAAAAGGAACTTGCTTTAACTGAAAGTAGCAGTCCCTTTTCAGAAAACACTGATGAGAAGTTTTTCCACTTAAAAATGCAAGTTGTGGCTAAGCTACACAGAAAGATAGCCAGGCACACATTATTTCTTGTGTGTGAGAGCTCAACTCTCCACAACATCTTGTCAGTCTTCTGTGCTTCTCTGAAGATGACCCAAAGATGTCAGAGAAGATCAAAACCTCAGACAAAGTTAAGTCCTGTTAAAATCTGAGACTCATCTTCTCTCCACCAGAAGTCTTCAATTGTATTTTCAAGATCTCACAAAAATGCCAAGGGAAGTGCTTTGAGACTTGCTAACCAGCTAGTTAGCAAAGATTCTCTGTTACTACTTTGCTCATTTCTCATCCAGTCACCTTCAATTTCAGGCTCACCAAACACAAAACCACCTGGTATTTACAGGATGAAAATGCAGGGGGTTATTTAACTGTGACTACTGTGGTAGCAAAACTCATCACAGAATTATATGTGTGTTAAATTTTCAGCTTGGACTCCAGTAAAGGAAGTCAACATTAGAATGTTGTCAGCCTTTCCCCTTTGGATTTGCTTTCCTAATTACTGCTGAAAATAAAAGCAGGAGCAATGGGCTTTTCTAAATAAAAAGCTATAAACAAATGCATATTGGACATAAACATCCTTTGGATAATCTGTTGTACCGACACTGACCTCACCAAGCTTTCTAACCCATCTGTCCAGTAGTCACGTCCCAGATTGTGCAAGAGGAAGACAATACCTTGCAGAAGCATCAATCTCCACAAAAGACCAACCTTCACAAATGTAGTTGCAACAATTCCAATCTCTGTGCCTGCTCCTACCAAGAAAACCTTAATGTATTTCCACCCCCATTTCTTTTAACCCAACATGCTTCCTGTCTGTCTGGTTCCCACCAATCAACCAGTACAACTGGGACACCAGAAGCTTCAGTCGTCAAGGGCCTGGCATCAGGACACCCACAGCCTGCACACCTGCACAGAGCATGAGTTACCCACCACGCGTCATTTGCCACCAGAACTACAGCTTGGCAGAGATCTCAGGTAAAGAAGGAGAAATAGGAGAGACTGAGCAGTGCTTCACATCTACAAGTCTCTGACCTTTCAGTGAAGTGGAAAGTCCGGCATGAGGCCAGTTCCTTCAGCTCAGTTCCCGAGACCTTTCCCTGAGCTGTGTTTTAACAGAAAAGATTTAAGCTCTACAGCCCTCACCCCTTCCACATGAACACATATGCATGCTAGAAGCAAGTCTTTCGATGCATTGAACACAGCCACAACAGTGGTGCAAGACCTAAGAGCACATGCTTTTATTTCAGGGTAGAGTGACACCAAACACATTTTCATTGGGTTAAGAAATTCCTCTCCCACCTACATCCAGATCTTACTCCTACCTTATAACACAGCCACTATAATACTTACTGTGGATATCTAACAAGAAAAGAGAGTGTAAGTTTTAGTGTCCTCAAAAAACCCAACCCAAACAAATTCCCCCCAAACCCCTCCAGGTTCTTATTTTTAATATTTGTTTTCTTCCACATGTTAATGGTTGCACTGAAATAGTTAAAAACAGTTTCTGTGGAGTCACTCCTACAAAACCCTGCATTGAAAGAACTGAGGGGAAGGTAAGAATTCATAGCAGGGTTGTGAAGTCAAATGGGAGAAGTACCTATGTCAGCTTCCCTGACAAAGGAAACCTACAATGTGACCAGGATCGCCATCTATTTTCAACTCTATGGCCAAACTCTCCCTTAATGGTAAAATCCAGAAGTTAGTGAAATTACACTGGGTATGCATCAGTACCACTGCATTTTTAGAGAAGATGGAAGAACACCAAATCAGAACAGGCGTTAACATGAGTCACTGTATAAAAATAGCCCCTGTGAAAACATAACAATGACCCTGTCTACACCAGGAAAATGTTCTCACTGCTGCTTAAAGTAATTGGCAACGCTGGAAACCTCAGCCAAAAGGGCCTGCCAAGTGCTTCTGTTTGTTTTGCTTGAGTACTGTGTCAGGTAAGACTGATCAGCACTGAGTCTAATCAAACTCATGCTTAAGCTGTAGTGGCAGCAGATGAATGTAGTTTACCTGATAGGTTTACTAGTTTATCCTCCTTACAGGACTGTTCATGGTCCTGAGCAACTGGCCATCGGTGGCCATGCTTGAGCAGAGGTGTTGGTCCAGATGCCCTCCAGAGGTGGCTGCCAACCTCAGCCACCCTGTCATACTGGGATTCTGCGACTGCATCACTGCTAACACTGGAGGATCTCACAGACTTGTGTTAGCAATGGTAATTTCTAAAATGCACTTTCTTAGTTACCTAGTTACCTCTTGGAGAACAGCAACAACTCCCACTTTATGCCCTTTTCTCATTTCCATATAATGACTCTCCCTTTTCCTCTTTCCTTCAGGACTGAATGTTTGTCTTGGGCACGGCCTGACCTCCTCATTTATAAATGTACTTCATGTTTCCACACTGCAGGTCTGCCCTATGGCCGTTCCCAACCATAACTGGCTATAACTTAGTGTTCGACAGTTGTTTAACAGTTATGACCTGGGAATGCAAATCTCATTAATGCTCAAGAGCTCTCTGCATTTTTTAAAACTCAGCCCCAGGCTTTTGAGGCATAGCAAATCTCATGCTGAATAATTAGGCCTTCCTCCCATACAATGTAATTAAACAGTCCTGCAATTCAGAATTTTTAATATGTAGAACCTATAGCTATAGAAGTTATGGTCAAATCAATGGCATGTTGGTTGCGCAAGCTTTCCTTATCACTTTGAGGAACCTTACACTCAGCCAAGTTAGTTTGCTTCCTATTTTGCTTTGGGGAGATCTGCATCCTTCATGCAATGAGCAAAGAGAAGTTCTCTCCACAATTTGGCAAGTGAGGCTTTAAAGAGGCAAGCAGGCCATGTGACAGTCCAGAAGTAGTCTCCAAGTCTAACCTGCTTTCACTAAAGTTACAGCTGCTTAGGGTACCTTTTTCATTTTGTGTCTCTTTGCAAAGTGTTCATTTCACACCGTCCCAGCTATTCTCGTGCACGAAGACTGTGACTGCCCCTTCCACTAAGTTGTTGATCTTTCCAAACAAGAAGTATTCATGATCACTCTCTGCAGTATCACCCATTTCATAGAGACCAGGTATCTGCAGAATCCAGAAGGCTGGAAACAAAACCCATCCACTGTCATAGCTTCCCTTACCCTCTTCTGAGGGGGAGGACTATTTCCCAACAGCTTACTGAGGTACCATTTCAGCAAAAGATGTCGCTCTGCAATGAGGAAAACGCCACCAATTATTAGAATGCACAATTACAGAAAAAAAAAATGTAATGAAAGGAAGGTAAAGAAGAAAAAAGGTTCCTGAATGTCACAACCAAGCAAAACACAGATACTTTACATTTGTGAAGATGTAAGGGGGACGGAGAGATGATTTCTACATATGACCTGAGGTATGGTTGATTGGACAGTAACAGTGTGAAATGGATGTAACTGGTGCCACGGGCCAAGTATTCTAACAAAAATAATTTGTAGAGTGATTCCAATGAATTGGTTGCGTATGCTTTTAAGCTGTTCTTGACACAACCCAATCAGGAATGCCTTGAGTCTTCCTCCACTGCTTCAGGATTGAAAGGCTACTTTCCCTCCAGTTGTATTAACGTGCAGTTGGAAAAGAAGATCCCAATTTGACAGCAGATCTTCACTCCGTGTTGCTTGTTTGAATCCTTACTTGTTGCAATAGTTACAATATTTGTACATGTGGTTAAAGTCACACTCACTGAGAGACTTCAGTCAAATTTAGCAAAGCAGGATCTGAAAAAACAGCTAGCGTAAGTAAAGACTGTTTCCCTTTTATAAAAATATCTCCAAAGTCCTATATTGTATCATTACTCTTCAATTATTTATGCCATATTTAAAATAGAACAGATTATATATTGCAACCAACATGATTTAAATGTGTGTCATCTCTCTTAAAGGCTTTATAACATATCAACTGAAGTGATGTAATACTGTATGTTTTCCCTTCCTGTAATCTTATGACACCGTTTCTTCGGATTTTGCTTACCTGCAGAGGTTGCAACTCACAGGAACAGCCACTTTAAGGCATCGCTGGATTTGGCCTGAGAGGGAACAGGCAAGTGAGGAAGTGACATCTGAGGCAACACTTGGCCTTTGTGAGAAAATCTGTTCTCATACTTCCCTGCTCATTATTTTAATAACTAAGTAACTTTTGCTTTTTTGTTCCTGCCCTAAATGTTTTCTGGATTTGAACTAGGACTCCCTGTTCCAAGAGTCAGCCAAATGTGGTAGCTCTCCAGATGCACGTGATTTTGTTCAGTGCAACCATGACCCTTTCTCCTTTTACCTCTTCATTTATGCACCCTTCTGTCCTGGCAGGTGTGCAGAGTGAAGACAACACCGACGCTTGCCCCCCTCCCTGGGTATCCTCCTTACTTTCCAGCTTTGCTCTTCCTCTAGGTCCCACTGCTGATGGTCAAAGAAACAGGAAGAAAACAATAAATAAGGGAACTTCCCTACAGACACGTGCATGTGTGGAGAGCCTCTAGAGCAGCAGGTCATAACAAAACAGTGATAAAGGTACAGATATGGAAGGGACACCTGCTGAAAAACCTCAGTCAGATTCTCCAAGGCTTGGTTATTCATTCATTTCTACGACAGCCTGAGCTGACCCTTTCTGCTTCTCCCCTGGCACCTGGCCTTCCTAAATCTACACTGTCATTTGCAATGTGTTGGTGGAACCCTCTGTGAGGGCGTGTTGTGACCTGGACCAGGGAACTGATCCAGCTGCAAAACAATCTTTTTGTCTCTCTAGACCGCTTTGCTTTAGGTCAGTTCCTTAAATCAATCCACGCAGTTGCCCAAATTGCCGTGCAGGCAGTGTGAACAGAGAGGCAAGGGGGTTGCTTACTCCAACTAGATCAGCTGAGCTGACACATGTGAAACCAAAGCCTGAAAAGATTATAGTGTGAGTGGATGAGAAGTTAACTGGCAGAATCCCTTTCCCCACTTTCCACTGGTTCTATTTTCATATCACTGTGGTCTTAGTGATTTAGCACTTGCTGAATTACTCAACTGGGGACTGCAATAACAGATAATGAATATTTATGCTGCTTCTTTAGTAACTGCTCTGCCTCAGAGTTTTCCCTTCTTCATACCCCAGCTCTGTGTCCCAGTCTTCAGAGCAGTGGAGCTGCCTGCAGGTCCGTTGCTATGTCCATTCTCAGTTTCTTCTAAATCTGATGCTGATTCTGTTTTTGTTCTTCATACTTACTGGAAAGTAATTGCTTGTAATTCATTAAGCTCACTTTTGTGAGTTTGGAGCACACATGAACCACAACTGCCAATTTATACAGATTCAATGTTTCTCTTACCTGATTCTGCTGCAGCTGTACTAACAAACTCTGTATTAATTCCCAGTAGGCTGCTCCTCCTTCTTTAATTCAAAAAAGAAAATTAAATGACCTCTTAGTCACAAAACAGTTTCCTTCATTTTGAATTGGCTTTTTCTCACATATTAAACCTATTGTATTCCTCTAAAAAACCTGACTTAATAACTTTATCTGCTTTTTCATTATCTTCCTTCTTGACCTAAACCTTCAATTTACCATTCTTAGTGTCTTTTTCCATCCTAACTTCAGACAGCTCCCCTCCCCCAAATGTAATATTCACCACTTTTGTTTTCTCTTGTTCCTTCCCTCCTGCTGCACAGCAGGTTTGGCGTGTAGTGCTTTTGTGATGTTGTGTTTCAGTATTTCCAGGTCTGCTCTGAACTTCTGTGCTAAACTCACACGAGTGGAAACAGATAAAGGTCAGGTAGGCATGAGTCCAGCAGAATTCATGGAGATACGTCTGCTTCCACCAACAGCAAACTTTGCTCACTCTTCTCAACAATTTTTGATAAAGCAGCATCTAGCTTACAAAACTTCAAAGGCGGGCAGGAGTATTTTTGGCACCTTCCTGCTACTGAACTCCACCACCACAAACAAATGCTGTCTGTACTACCAAGATAGATGCACCCTGCTCCACAGTCCCAATCTGCTTGCCTTCCAGATCAATTAGACCCAGTGGAGTTTGGTACAACTCTCTCATTCTGTGTTTCTTTATGAGAAACTACAGGGAGAAGGATGAAAGGCAAAGGAGACCAACTAGTGCTCACCCAGATCTCATCCCAGCAGAAAGCTGGGATGACATTGTGGCATACATTTGGGCACTCAGAATTTTCTACTTGGTTCTTTTCTCCTTCAAGCTATTCCTGGACAAAAGCCTCCATCTCCCCTCATTGCCTTTCTCAGAATCCATTAAGCAGGTACCGCTGTTCCTGGGAATCCATCCTTCCATACACTGAGTCCAAAAAGGTTAAATCACCAGCACAGAGTTCTCTGGTAACTCTTTCCCTCTCTCAGATGAATTCTGCGCCAACAAGAAGAGAAACAAAAATTTATACCAGCTATAAATCTAGCCATTCTTCCACACTCTGCCAAAGTGCCATAACAAATGGGGATATTAAGAAGAATTTTCACAGCAAGTAAATCCGTATTTTTGCCTGGATCTAGAAAGGAATATTCTATAGAAGGATAATGACATGTCTATTCAAAGATGGTATCAGTATTTTTCATGTCTAGACGATACAACATTCACTAAATTACCCAAAGAAATTTTATACTGCTTAACTCTCCCACTAGCTCTCTCCTCCCCCTACATGCCTTCATACTTTTCTGATTAGTATTTGCAAATGTGCATCTACCTTGCTATTCTTAGAAAAAAGACCTAAATATTGTCTGCCAACCACCCCTCCTAAAAGATCAGCATAAAGTCTGGATGACTCTAGTCCACACAAGCAGCTCATCTGTGTTATCATTACCATGTCACATAATGGAACAAATAAAGAAATAAAGCCAATAATCCCGTAACACTATGAAACAACCAAACTGACCATTATCACACCCTATATATTGGGTATATCACACTCTTTGTCTGCATTTCAGCTTCTCGATAAACCCAGCCTAGCAGTAAGAATGCTGACATTGCTGGATGTTTTGTTAGGATGAGTAATTTTCAAGACACAACTGGAAAAAACCCCAAAAAACCTGGTCTAGTCTCACTGCTGCCCTTGCCATGAGTGGGAGATTGGACTAGATGGGTGGACTAGGGACCTCCTGAGTTCCTTTCAGGCTGAGTTAGTCTGTGATCCTCTGCCAGTGTTTTCTGTATCTGACAAACCATAGATCTTAATAGGAGTCTGGATGCAAGTCCCTAGAAAAGCAAGAGAATTTTTCATGTGGATGCCTGTGAATCAGATGTTAATTCTGCACACATGTGAAAACCAGCTGGCTTTCCATGGTGCTCTATTGAGGGACAATTCCATAAACAGTAAACACAGGTGGCCAAGCTGACCTACGTCAGTGCTTCTGGTGGGCCTAACAGCTTTCAAAGTATTCAGTATGGCAATTCAATGGTGATCTGCAGGAAGACCAGCAATTCATCGACAGTGACAACAGTAAGCAAGACGTGCAGTGATAGATGCTGTACTGAGAATCTATAATATCAAATGGTAAGAGGCTGCATTCAAACAGCTTCCCTATGCTGAGCCTCTCAAAACAGAGAAAAGCCTTGCACAAGGACACGTTTTTGCTGAATTCATTCTTTAGTGAAATCCAATGTTTCCAAGATCAACAGCAACTACACTCCCTTCTGCCCTGTGTTTTACATGCTTGGATGACCACATTTTTAGAACAGGTCAACCAAATTCCTGAGCAGTTTATCAGTCGGTTAACAAGCTGTAATACCTTGACTGCATACCAAGGTCAAATATTTCTGCTTTTCATAAGGCTCATCAACATTTTAAATAAGATAACATTCTTATCTCTATATCCAAGATATTTTGCAACTTCATCCTATCTATCACACTTAGCATATCTTTTTAATAGATCACATTTAGAAACAGTCCTCATACCTCCCATTAACATGTTTTCCATCTTTATTTCCCTCTTCCCCCCCATATTATCTTTTAATTTTTCCGTTTGGTACCTCTAGCATAAATGAATTATAAAACGGGAACCATCCCAGAATTCTGCAATAGCATCTAACGATAATATAATCAGCTTCATAAAATAGGATGGGCTGCAAGAGTCATTAGCCTAGGCTTACACTTGTTTTTACCGTGTATAGTCATACAAATGGCACAGACTGAGTTTTGTTCTGCCTCCTAAAAAAAGAAAAACAATCTAAAAATGTTTCAATTGATCTTCCTTCCTCCAGTCTGAGCAAGCTGATATTTATATTTTCCGTAACATAAAAGACAAAAGCTGCACTGGCCTGCAAATGAATGGCTATTTACCCCCGCCTAATAGACTATTCTTAGCAGCTGATGTAAGCAATCACACATGTGGTAACACCCGCATTCAGGTTTCAGAGAATGTGTATCTTCTTGACGGCTTGCAGATGTTGCTTTGGAAAGCTCATCACTGAAGCCATGGAAGGCAAGGAAAATGTATTTATTTAAATCTATTTATTTAAATTATTTATTTAAATCTATTTATTGGTGTACTGGTGTACACCAGTAACTATCTTTCAATAAAACGATATTCTTGGCTAGATGTTATAATTGGCTGGGTCAAGCTATGGTTTAACCCGGGAAGCATCGTGCAAGCTACACTACAGCCTTGTTTCGTCTTAACTGAATTTCTGGTGCTGTCTGACTGAACTGGTTAATACGATTTCATATCACACCTTTAAGTGACAGGATTGGAAATTAGGCCTTGAAACTCTCTTCACGCAACCGTAGGAGAGCTAAAAATGGCAAGGTTTGTAAGGAAGACTCATACATTCCATTGTCCTTTGATGGGGGGAACAGGGAAAAGAGACAATACATTTGTGCTCACATCACAAGCCTTTCTTGAAGTCAAATAGAAGCAGCAAGTTATTAACTAATCTCAAACTAACCTTCAGCTGTCAAAGCTTCAAGACCACTACTCCCATGGGACAGTAAACAGCCAAATGCCTACATTTGTGCTCATCTGGTGCTTTAAAGCATAAAATCTGGGAGATGCAACAGCACAGGTGAGCAGTGCACTGATGTGTTCCCAATGGCTTGCCTGCTACAAGGCTGGTCACAGGGCTCAGCGCAGGGCAAAAAGTACCACGGCTGTTTCTTTCTGTTAGGACCCAAGTAGAATCATAGAATCATAGAATGGTCCAGGCCAGAAGAGATCTCCAAAGATCATGTAGTCCAGCCTCCCCACAGTCAGCAGGGACACCCCCAACTAGACCAGTTGCCCAGGGCCTCGTCAAGCCTCGCCTTGAATGTCTCCAGGGAAAGGGCCTCAGCCACTTCCCTGGACAACCTGTTGAAGAGCTCCACCATCCTCATTGTAAAGAACTTATTCCTAATATCCAATCTAAATCTGCTTTTCTTCAGTTTAAACCCATTGCCCCTCATCCTGTCCCTGCAGGCCTTTGTAAACAGACTCTCCCCAGCCTTCCTGTAGGCCTCCTTCAGGTACTGGGAGGCCGCTATTAAGTCTTCCCGGAGCCTTCTCTTCTCCAGGCTGAACAACCCCAGCTCCCTCAGCCTGTCCTTGGAGCAGAGCTGCTCCAACCCCCCGAGTATTTTAGTGGCCTTCCTCTGGACCCACTCCATCAGGTCCATGTCCTTCTTCTATTGAGGGCTCCAGACCTGCACACAGTGCTCCAGGTGAGGTCTCACCAGAGCAGAGCAAAGTGGCAGAATCACTTCTCTGGACCTTCTGGCAACACTTCTTTTGATGCAGC
>BJBW01010205.1:146-58248 GCA_004320125.1 Scolopax mira
GTGCAGCCAGTTTTTCCACAAGAATTCTCTGGGGGACAGTATTGAATGCCTTTTGAAAGTCCAAGTACACAATATCCACAGCCTTTCCTTCATCCAGTAATCAGGTCATCTTGTCATAGAAGGAGATCAGGTTCATCAGGCATGACCTGCCTCTCATAAACCCATTCAATGCACTTTAAAGAAATGTAGACAAACATCTCTCAAGGATAGTCCAAGGATGATAGCCCTTCTGCTTGACATTTCTATAATTTTACAAAATGTTAAGTACTGAAATAGAAACAACAAACCTGCATTTCAATGAATCTCTTATCCCTTGCTCCTCAAAAGGTAGGTTTCTGCATATTCTTATTGCCGTGATTAACAACAGGAGAAAAACACATAAATTAATTCCCTCATCTTTCCCTGTTATCCATTAAGATGTAGGATCTATTTCCTCTCCATTAAGATTCCAGTAATTTTAGCAATATAAGTCAAAAGGGACTCAATTTCAGAAATGGGTTTCGATAGTTGCAATAGGAGAGATTAGAATGTGAATAATTTTACCTCCAGGATAAATTAAAAAAACCCAAAAAATATGGAAACTTATTTTTGTTCATTAGATTTGGGATTTCTGGTTGAAAAGCAGGGTAAGAGCTAATCTTTCTTCAAGGTATAATTATTGGAAGATGAAGTGATCAATTGGTGAATGAAAATTCAGAGTAAATTCACTAAAAGTCATGCTTTATGTAGATACATAGTTCACTGGCGGGTAGCAGCCAAATAATTACGAGGTATGAGAAAAAAAAATCTACTATTTCGAGTCATATACTGAACTTTGACTTGGGTATTGTAGTTTAGCCAGATAACGCTTTTTGCATCCCAACACAGAGAAAATCCCACAAGGCTGTGGTGAAGACAAGTAAATTGTCATTCTTTTTATGACTAGAGTATATATGTGTATACAAACCTCTGTCCTTCATTGGCACCTGAATTTAAAGGACAAGCAACTAGAATGGCTGAATTCAGTGCCACATTGCACATATAGAAGATACTCCAGGAAAATTTAGTTAGAACTCACCACAAATCCAGGTAATTTCATGGTCAGTAAACCATTTTAAATTAATTTAATTTTAAAATATTTACAAATAAGTCTACCTTTTATCAAAGCAAGTGATAGATTGTAAGGTGCTCAGCTATTTCCAGAAACTTGAAAGTCAGTAATTATTACTGAAGAGCAAAGAAGAAATTAGCCTTGTGTAGAAATATGTCTAGCAGCAAAGAGGGACAGCCCTGGCCATCCTGGCCCTATGTGCCTAGCTGACAGCTACAAAGGTGCACAAAGAAAAGATTTGGATCCTTGGAATTCCTAACCTTGGTGGGTTAGGAATACATAGTGTAACAGGAATGGGAAAAGGCTCCTTTAACAGAGAAGAAATCTGTTGTCTTTGATTGCTCATCTGTGTTAATCAGGTGAGAGAGTGATAAAATCATAACAGCTGGGTTGGGATGTGCTCAGCCTGGGTGATGTGGTCTGATAAGCCATTTGGGAACTGGGGTGGTGCATTACATACTTGTGAGTTCGCTGGGACCCCAATCATTTTTTACAGTGGAAATGCTGTAATATAAATAAATTTATGCTTCACCAGTGTGATAAGGTTACCCAAATGCACTGTGGAATAAATGACCAGAGAGAAATAAATATTTAAATTACATCATCTGTGTTGTAATTTGTGACTGGGATGATACTTTGTCACTCTCACAAAGATGATACCTTTAAAATCAGATAGATATATTGCTTTACTGAGTCAAGAAAGTTGCAAATTGGAAAGGGAAAACAAGTGACTGCCTAGGTTTTGCTTTATAAAAGTATTGTTTCAAAGGTCAGTGATCAAGAGTGCTACCTTTATCTCCTTACTTTTTGTGGTAAATTCAGATCTAATGGCCAGAATTTGAAGCCTTGCAAAACAAAAGTTATAATTGGCTTCAAAAATTGCAGTCTAGTCTAGGGAGTCAAGCCAAGGGGTCTGGCTTTAATTATTTAAAAATCCTAACTTTTTTTTTTTTTTTACTACATGTTTCACAGCCTTTTTTTCATAGATAAAATACCCAAAAAACTCCCTGAGTATGAATTGCAATCATGGTTATTTTTATAGCAATCACACACTTCTTAATCTTTAGCACAAGACAAAAGGCAATGTGCAGAGAGCAGGGTACAATAAATGCACTTAATCAGTTACCAATTATCTAATTAGCAAATGTAAAAATGGGTGGAAATTTAGAGAATCCAGGGGCAGTTGGCATTTACCTACAGACATTTATTTGCAAAAGGAGACCATGTTGCACATTCCTTGGCAAGACAAATGTCCTTCTGCACTCTCAGATTAGATGATCCATTTCAGACCAGAACAAAGCAAAGGTGGACAGAAGGAGCTGGTGTGTCACCACAAATGAGGCTCTCCCTTATCTTTCAGCACTTGAAAAACAGGGAACTGCCCCAGTGGTGCCGATGGAAAAAGGCAATGCTCATCAGCATTTCATGTCCTCCCACCCTCAGCCAAACTGACAAAACAGCTTTTGGTGACACTTAACTCTCTCCTCTTGAGCAAGCCAAGACAGTTATCTTTGACTAGAAACAACCTTTTAGGAAGCACAGTTAAGCAGGGAAAAAGCCCACTTACAACATTTTGGACTATTCAAGGTGGGTGAGCAATATCCCATTACATATGTGTCTATAGTTTTTGTGTTCACAAGACTATCTGCTGCTCTCCTGATCTTTATTTTATCTACCCATATCTGGCATATGCTGAAAACCAGCATTTTGCACCTACAGACAGGTAAATAAAAAGCCATTAAGCGTTACTCCATCAATAGTGGGCCTGCTGACAGGCAGCCACTCTGAAATAACTGATATAGCACAGCCAAAGAGCATTAGAGCTTCCTTCATTGCCACTGAACAGCAACATCCTTGCCAAAAGCGGGAAAAACAACAACAACAAAAACAACAACAAAAACAAAACAGGGATTTACTGAATACCTTAAATATAGACCTATCTAGATTGTTTCTTACATGGAAAGGTCTAAATGAAACAAGTGAGGTTGTAAGCAATTTTGACATATTTTAGAAGGACTATGGAAGGACTATGGGAATCATCCTAAAATCATCCTATGGAGAATTCAATAGATATTGACTTAGATTATTATAATGTTATATCTATATTTAATATCCATGCATTGATGTTTTTAAGTAACACACATAGAGAATTTGTGTTCTTTCCTGAATCTTCAATTCATGCTCTGGTGGATCTTAAAGACTCTGAATGGGACAGGACTCATGGGTATTTATAAGCTGTTCAAAAAGGTGGAGAAAGACTATAATTTTCTAATACATTTTCTAGGAGATTTTTCTGTGTTTTGTCTCTCTTTAGCAGAAAGTGGTTGGAAACACATTTATAAACAAAGTCATTCAGTTCAGTTGTTAAATTCCTTGAAATAAATTCCTTTGTTTGCTTGTCCTTTTCCCCTGGTTTCCAGAAACAGAGGAATGGTCTTCTGTTGCATAAAGAAAGTCATGATTCATAGAGACTTAGAGACTTTGAAAAAAAATGTGATTGATCCCAAATAATTGCAGAAAATAGTTCATGTGTTTAAACACTTAAAATAGGCTGTTTCTTCTTTTCTTTTTTTTTTTTTCCCCTAAATAAATGAATCTGCCAGAATTACAGAATGAAAGTTTCAAACTTCTCACATTTGAAACCTCATTTCAAAGGCTGGTTCAGGCACCAAACAGTAAAGCGACAAAAATACAGGAATTGTGTCAAAGCTTTTGGCTTCATTTTTATGCTGGGTTTTCACATTTGGAGGGAGAGGTGGGAATTTTCTTCCTTGATCTGCCTTAGGAACCTTTTTCTGGTGTCTGGGTCTCCACATCCTCCTTGGTGTTACAAGCATGTTCCTGCCCTCCCACCCAGCTCTTCATCAACACTCAGGTGTCCACAGTAGAGCCACAAACATAGAGAAGCAACAGGATAGACACAAATTACACTGGCAGAGGATGCCTTCCTAAATTTCACTCCCTGCCCACTGTTAAAATCAAGAATCTCTTTATTATTATTTCAAAATAGTGGCAACCCATGAAGGAAAGTGCTAGAACCTTCACATTCCTGATTATGATGAAAAGCAAGAGCCCATTTTTTAGAACTTTGCAAGCAAAACAGCTGAGTATTACAGAAAAAGGAGTGAAAATACCATAGTCTCTTCTTCTGGTTCCCCAAGTCAAGTTTTCTTACAATTTTTTCTGTACTCTAGACTTTTTCTGGTTTGCAGATGCAAAACTACAAAGGTTTAGTTACTTCTGATATCCCCAAAAGGAATAGCCCTCAGTACCATGGTGGGGACTGGAGCTGACAAGGGGGCTCTGGCTGCACAGGCTGGGAAGGACCACGTTGCAGCTGCTGGGAAGTGACAGGTTTTTCCTGCTGAAATTCACCTTCGGAAGAAGGCTCTCACATCACTAGCTTTTAAACTTTACACAGAACATATTTCTTTAGACAGGGTTTCTTAATATAACCTTGACAGCCAGCTGATCATCTCCTGTGCTTTCAGAAAGACTTGTGCAACACATGTACCTTTGCAGGTGCCTTGCAGGATAACAACTCTTTTTTCTTTGGTCATTAATTATAAAAACGGTACTTAGGTGTGATAGTGATAAAAGCCTTTAGAAAAACCAACACATTCTCCCTGGTGAATTTCTGGTGTGATTTTTCTGCTATTTATTCTGTTCTAATCCCTATCCAGATCATGATGTCTGGCTTCTTCCAAGCGATTTCATTAGAAATAAGCATTAAAAAATTATAACAAATGCTGCAACAAAAAAGCAGAGAATTTTAAGAAAAGTCAAATGCTTTGCACACTCAAGATGCATGAAGTTCAACCTCTTGTGCTTTGAACAAATAAAGATGGCACAATATAAAGACACCACACAGAATATTTTAATACAATTAGAAGTAAAAATGTATCCTTGGATTGGATATGAGAAAAAAATTTCTGAAGTGTAAGCCCAAAAGAATAAAATCCAGATGTCATGGATGTCATGGTCAAATAAAACAGTGGATTCGAAGTAGAGAGAATCAGTTATGAAAACACATTATTTCCCTCTTATGTTGCGTGTAGGAGGTGAAATTTTACCACCTCTCAAGATGCACACGGCAATTGCGTCTGCTGACGAACTCTTCACATCCGTGGGGTTAGTCTCAGAAAGTTACTGTCACTTTTACTTCTCTTTTATTTGAAAAAGAAAAGCCATAAGCAGGTAAGTTTCCATTTCGCATTAGGGAGAGTCTCCATGCTCACAGGTGTCAGGGCAGGGGAGTGGCTGTGCTCCTGCTGCATCAGGACCTTCAGAGACCCTTGTAGTAGTAATCACCTTGTATTGCTTTTTCCCAAGCTGATGCCAGCAGTTTTGGATAGCATTGCACTTTTCCTGCTTGAAATGGTTGTATATGTGCTTGGACAGAGTGGTGAGATCAGCATAGCCAGCCTGGGCTGGATGAGGGTGGCCACCAGGGATGTCCCTCTGTGGGGCTCTGCTCAACCCTGAACATTGCAGGTGAGAAACCACCATTGCCAAGACCCACAGAAAGGGAAAATGAGTGTGTGAAGCTGTAGGAGCACACCTGGAAAAAACATGTCCTGGAGACATCCAACTGGAAGCAATTAGAGAGAAACAGAGGACAGGAACAGGGGAAAAACTTTTGTGCGTTTCTTAAACATTGTGGGAGACAGTTAAGATGCACAGCAACACATTAATAATGTTTAAGCCCCATAGCCACTCTCATACTTCCTTAATCTTAGCCTGAGTTTTGCTTTTTTGGAGGCTGGATTTGCTTTCCTCCCTTTTGCTTTGCGTTTCACCTTAGCCTGCTTGAATTACAACCCGGAATTAAAATCAGGTTGAAGACAGGCAGAAAGAAATCACTTTTTCTTTCAGACAGGTCTTTTCTGCAAGCTGTTTCCCTTCCCTTTCTTTCACTGGGTGTCTGCTTGGGGTGCATCCTTCCACTCTGCAGGGAGCCCCATGTCCCAGCTCTGTGCCCCACTGCAATGGCCCCCTGGGAAGATGCCTCGAAGACGCCCCGAGTGCTCTGCATCCAGCAGCATTACTCACTCTCAATTCAAATTTCTCTCGGGAAGCTCAGCCTTGCCTTTTTTTTTTTCTTCCTCTAATTAACGTCAGAAATATTTTATTGTCATGCTCTCTTTATCCCAGTGTTCCTCTAATTAGCTCGCCGAGCTATTCAGTGTGCGTTTGAGCTGTTCAGTGTTAATGAGTCTGTCAGTCACAGTCTTCATAGACTCATAGCTTCAGAGAAGCCATAGATGGAAAAGACCTGTTAGAGATGGTTAGCTTTCCCAGAAAACAAGAGTCCTTCAGGCTTAGTTTAAGAACTTGATAAATTGGCAATGTTTCTTTCAGGTGTTAAGGGTGCCATATGTGGTCTCTTCAGCTCAGCAGTTTGACCAAGGTAAACTTTGCAAACTAAAAGGAAAAGTTACCACCGTGTGTCAAAGGCTACATGGAAAGATTACACCTGATTTGCAAACACTCTGCTCTGCATTCTGGTCTTCGCAGCACACCTATGATGAAACTACATTTATATAAATAAAATCCTTTGTAAATTAGGGACATCTACTGAGACTGGCAATATGGCAGCCCCAAAAAAAAAATTTTCCCGGGATTTTTGGAAACCAGCCACCCTGGACCTAGGATGTTACACCAGGCCTATTACCATGACCTGAAATACATCTTCAGTGTAGAGCTGCTTCATGTATATCTTCTGAGCTGGATTCATCCCATAAGCTGCTGCTGCAGACTTTCACTGAGTCACAGCTCCTCACAGCTACCTTCCACTTGCCCAACCAGCCTTTCTCATTTTCTCTAAATTGAACCTTTCAGAGAGTCCAACCATTTGAATGGCAGCTTGATGGTTTCTGTGCAGTGACACGTCTGCTGCAGAAGAGGCCTCATTCTGTCACCATCCGCAGTGTGGAGATCCAGCCTTTCGTGTGGGGAACTAATCTC
The DNA here is from genome assembly GCA_004320125.1 of Scolopax mira. Classification (NCBI taxonomy): domain Eukaryota; kingdom Metazoa; phylum Chordata; class Aves; order Charadriiformes; family Scolopacidae; genus Scolopax; species Scolopax mira. The sequence continues at coordinate 7,204 of BJBW01010205.1, forward strand.
GCTGTCTGCTAAATCTGTGGTTCCACCGGCTGAGCTGATTTGGCAAGGTTGAACGACCGTAGTCAGAGCTGAAATCTGGCACTAGCATGTCATGCTGAGGGCCTGTTTCCGGGTGGACTCATGTGTATCGGGTGATTTGACTGCATAGATATTTCCCACAAATTGCAACCGCCCCTTGCCTTTCTCATCTCCTTCTGCCCCTGCGTCATCACTGTATTTATGACAGACAAAAAAAGCAGTCGCAAGGTCTTTGCACAGATTTTTAGAGATGATTAGGGGCCTGGAACATCTCTCATAATGAGGAGAGGCTGAGGGACTTAAGACTTTGTAGTCTGGAGAAGAAGAGTCTGAGGGGGGATCTGATCAATGCTTATAAATACTTAAAGGGAGGGTGTCAAGAGGATGGGGCTGCTCTTTTTTCAGTGGTGCCCAGGGATAGGACAAGAGGAAATGGGCACAAACTTGGATATAAAACATTCCACCTAAACATGAGGAGGAACTTCTTTGAGGGTGACAGAGCACTGGAACAGGCTGCCCAAGGAGGTGGTGGAGTCTCCTTCTCTGGAGACATGCAAAACCCACCTGTGCAACCTGCTCTAGGTGGACCTGCTTTGTCAGGGGGGTTGGACTAGATGATCTCCAGAGGTTCCTTCCAACCCCATATCATTCTGTGATTCTGTGATTTATCTAAGTGGGATTTTCATTTGTGAGTCACCGCTGTGATTGCGGCACAAGCTATAAAGCTTTGGGGAGTGCAATCTCCAAGGTCTCATCTCCAAGCCCCCTGCCACATGGAGGAGCTGCAGAGAGCAGGGTTCTTGGCTTGCCCTGGAGGGCTGGTTGCTGACACATTGCATTTCCTTAATGACTTTGATGCCCACCAAAGCATGCAAGGATCTGTACCAGAAAAGCCTGCAAGACTCTTCAGACTCTTGCTGAAAACTGCAAGACACGGCCCATCCTCAAGTGGTTACAATGGCATTAGTGAGCCCTGCTCCTGAAACATGATTTTTTTGTTGTCCAGCCCATCCAGACCCACCCCCACTGTCTCCACAGGGATGTTGGGCTGCCAGGTCCTTTGGACTGTGTTTCTCACAGAGACTCAGAAGATGCAGAGCTGAAAGGCATCCCAGGGGGCGGGATCCTCCCAGCCTCAAAGACTCCTAGCAGCTCTCAGCTTCCCGGCAGCAGTGCAAGCCCACACCAGGTGGAGAAAAACTTCTCCTCTTCCTTTTGGCAGTCACCTCTCCTCCATCTCATACCTACACACCAGCCTCCCCTCTTCTGGCTAACCCCAATCCATTTGATCTTCCACCTTCCCCCAAACATTTTATTTGCTCTCTTCAGCAACAAAAATTTGTCAGAGAAATGCAGAGCCAACCTTCCCACAGCAAAGAGCAGACAATTCCTTGCCTTGCAAGCTATCTTCCTGCTGAGGGATGGTGTTTGCCTGCTTTCCTTTTCAAAACCATGCAATTCCTGCCCCACATGCAGCTAGCAACTGCAAGACAACCCACCTTCTACCAAACTGTCTTTTTGTAGTGAGAAGTGGGACGTTTATTTCAAAGTAATCTCGGTAAACCCAGTAGAGTTGGTACTCTACTGGTTGTTAGAGTGGTACACCTGGCTTTCTTAGTGCTTCCAAAAAGCTTACTTGCGGCAGGATCCTTCTGGGACCTGAAAACTGGGAATTGCCTGGCTCTTCCCTGCTCTCTCACACAGGCTCAGCATCTTTTGTGTCTTTACAGCCTCCCAGGAGCTCAGATGTTCTGCAGCTTCTCACAGTTCTGTGCTTGCTGTGGCTGCGATACATCCTGAGGGGCACCTTGCCCCTTTGGCATGGGTATGAAATGATTAGTCAATTGATTGCATTTAACCTTTTTACTAAGGGAAGCAAAAAGACATTTAACACGGATGCAAGCAAAAGGCATTAAGCATAATCAGTTAATAGCTTTCCCTCTCTACTGATAATGAATTACACATTTCCTGTTTATCTCATTACTGGTGTTCCTACAGAAGCTAACAAGAAATCATGCTATGACCAGAGTTATCTCACTTCGTGCCTTTCTTTTCCTGATTTTCCTGTACCTCATGTGTATGTTTTAGAGTTGCACTCACCAATCTTTCTCACTTCTCTATGTCCCTCCTTGAGCTCAGTAATTAGCCACGCTAACTTCTTACTAAACTTCTTCCTCTTCCTTTCTGGGGCAGTTGACAATCATGCTCTTAAGAGCATTTCTTTAAAGAAACAGCCATCTACTCCATTTCCAATTTGATTGCCTCCCATGAGATCTTACACACCAACTGCCTGAGCCTATTGAAATTTGCTTCCTCAAAGCCCACCTTACCTTGTCACCCAAATTCATGAATTCCATCATAACATTTTCTCCATAGGTACTGTGTTTTGGATTTGTGATGAAGAAGGGGTTGATAACACGGGGATGTTTCAGCTATTTCTGAGTAATGCTTACACCGTGTAAAGGCCTTTTCTGCTTCCCACACTGCCCCACCAGCAAGTAGGCTCAGCGTGGACAAAAGCCTGGGAGTTGACACAGATGGGATAGCAGATCCCAGCTGACCAGAGGGATATCCTATGCCATATGGCATCACACTCAGTAATAAAACTGGGCAGGGGTGGAGGAAAGGGGTAGGTTGGCCAGGGGTGCCATTGCTTGGGAACTAGCTGGGCATCGATTGGTTGGTGGTGAACAACTGAGGGGTTTTTTCATCACATGTTTTTCTTGTGTTTGTTTTTTTCTCTCTTTGTTTTTTTCTTTTGCTTTTTTATTTCTTTTTCTCTCTCTTTTTTTTTTTTTAATTATTAAACCATCTTTTTTTCAACCTATGAGTTTTCACACTCTTACCCTTCTAATTCACTCCTTCATCCCACTGGGTAGGAGAGTGAGTGAACATGGGGAAGTGAGTTAGCAGCTGTGTGGTGCTTTGCTGCCTACTGGGATTAAACCACAACATCTTGCCAAACAATTTCTCATTCATCTCATGCCTTGCTGCCGAACCTTTACTTTGCTCATGTGTCCAAGTCACACATGATTAGATGTAATTAGTCCTGAAAAATTCATGCGCAAGCAATGAATTGAATTGGAAACAGCAGAGTGACTGTGATTGAAGTGCTTGTTTAATGTATCATGAGCAAGGTCACAGACAGTCATGGATTGTCTCCATAGATAGATACAGACAGAACCTCTTCTTTGCAGTTTATGTGACAGGGTTATTCAATCCCTAGAGCTGTCTCACAACTTTGAAAAATGTGCAGGAAGGGCATACTCAAGTCTTTCTGCATCTTGCAGTATGTTCATGTCCTCACAGAGGAGAGTGCTTGTGTAGCTATTGGCCCTTTGGTGTAGGGTGCAGCTGTCAATGTAGAAGAGGGAAAAGAAGGTCTTGTTTTCATGTCTGCTGACAATCTTCAGGTACAGCTGTAGTCTCTACAATCCCTCCTGGAAGACCCAAGGGACAAGCCATTTCAGAGACACAAGAGAAAAACACAGACCTTAGATCCTGCATTTAGTACAGCATCTTGCAGCCTAAAAGCTTAGCTTTTTGTAGATCCCAAGACACTAAAACCCAAGTTTCAGGCTTCCTCCACTGAGTCTCAATAGGTGTTGGTTGGCCAGATGTTATCAACTATCATCTGCTCAGTGGCTCTCAGGAGAGCTGAGAGCATCCTCACAAGCATCCTCATGCAACAGATGAGGAAGGCCTTTTCTGGAACATATATGTTTTTGCTAGTTGTGTAGCAAGTATAACACTCATCTGGGCTATAAGATTTTTCTTGTGATAACAACAAATTCTATGCAGGACACAATCATTCAGCAGTAAACTCATACAGCTATATGAGCAAAAGCACAGACCAATGTTAGAAAAGTAAATGACTGATTGTGACTTGTCTTGCTCATCCTGCACTCAGGTTCTTATTTTATTTAGAGAATTACTTGTGCTTATGTCTTTTTTTTTAATGCTCTGTTTTCAGCTGGGATAGATTTGATTTTCTTTCTAGTAGCTCTTGTGTTTTGGATTTAGTATGAGAAGAATGTTGAAGAATGTTGATAACATAACTATGTTAGTTGTTGCTAAGTGATGTTTATACTTGTCAAGGACTTTTTCATCTTCCTATAGAAGCTGAGAGGGAGCATAGACAGAACAAGCTGCTCAAAGGAGTATTCCATACCACAGATATATGCTCAGTGTATAAATGGGGGTTGGCTGGGAGGCAAGGATTTGTGATCCCCGCTCAGGACTGATCATTGGGTCATGAGAGCAACTTGTTTTGTATCACTTTATTTTCTATATTATTTTACCATTATTATTGTTAGTTCCCTCTTCCATCATTGTTCTATTAAACTGTCTTTATCTCAACCCACAAGTTTTTTTCCTTTCCCTTCCTTTTCTCTTCCTACTGGGTGGGGTGGGGGGAGTAAGAGAGCAAATGTACGGTCCTAGTTACTGTCTGCGGTTAAACCATGGCATTTGAGGATAAAGGGAGGAAAGAAAGAGAGATAAGAAGCAAAAAAAGTTATTGTAATTCATTAAAAGTGATCATTCTGTAACCTAGACCATTAAATCTCAAAGATTATAGCAACTCTAATTTCTATCATAGCATTTAACCACTCATTAATCTGCCCAACAGCAAGGACATCAAAAGCTAAGTTTTATAAATACAGACTGTAAAAGAGAGTCACTGAGAGCTGTTCAGAGTGGTTTTTTTGCACACTTACATTCAGGAAAACATTCTGGGGATGTTGAGATCATAGAATCATAGAATGGTTCAGGTTGGAAGGGACCTTAAAGATGATTGAGTTCCAACCCCCCTGCCAGAGATGAGCTCTGGTTTTGTTTCTCCAATGATGTAAACTGAGTGCACTGCTAAATCTGTGTTTCAGCTTTTGCATTAACTGCAACAGTAGTGTTTCAGCTCCCCATAAATACTGAAGGATGAATGACCTGAACCATTAAAAAGCAATAAACTCACTTCCAGTAATTCTACATGTGGCTGTAAAACAATCCAGCATCCCTATCAGTACATTAGCTCTGGCTGCACAAGGGGATTTTAGGGGCTGGTGGTGACAGTAAAGAGCTGGGGAGGAAGGCAGGAGCTGTGGCTGAAGCCTTGGATACTGCTTGCTTCCTGCTACACCACAGACTCCCTGTGTCATCTCTGACAGGTTACTTAAGCTCTTTGTGCTTCAGTTCTCTGCTGGAAATAGAGCTAATGTGATTTCTCTGAATTGCAGGAGGGAGTTTTGTGGCTAATTAAATGGAGGCGTGTGAGAGACTCTCAGATATTGCACTACCAAGGTCACTATTAGTACCTTTCAGGGAATGACTGCTGCAGCAAATATGGTGAACAATAATGCCTGAAAACAATAAAATACTGAGTCTCTTTGCAATTAGGACACTGTCCACCAATTGCTCTTTATTTGCTGTGAAGCTTCCTGGACCGAGTCCTTTCCCCATATAGTACGTGAGCAGATAACATTATTCCCAAGTGAAGAAATCTTATGTATTTGAAAAAAAAAATCCACTGGGAGTATTTCCTTCAAAGTCTTATTCATGACTTCAATCCTCCCTTTGAGTTCAGAGAGAACCAACAATATCTAACCCATAAATTCATGAATTCACAGAGAACCACTTATCTGGTCTATATTATAATGTAGCTACAGAATTTGGAAAGGATTCATTAAACAATTAATAATAATCTTAAAGCATTTCAATTCCCCTTGATTCCTGCTCTGCCACTGTACCTTTTTTTTTACTTTCCTACACTTCTAACAAATGCATGAAGCTAAGCTCTGTTATTGCTGCATTCAGTTGGTATTTGATGAATTCCTACAGTCTCCTGGGTATTTGAAATGTAACTGGATGAAGCTGAAGTGAATTTAATCTTCTTGAGGATGGGTATACTAGTCACAAGTCACTAATTACACTAGTCTATAGATTATCTAACACTGTTTTGTTTTTCTTTTACATTTCTATTTTCTGGAGGTAAATAAAAGGTCTCTAACGCCTCTCTAGAGAACGGATCAGCCTCCCAACTCCCCATTCCTCTGGAAGTTAAGTACTTTTCTAAATATCTCTTTCTTCTTAACAGATGATGAAACTTTAAGTCCTGTCCCCATACCTTCTCCCTTTGCCTTCTTGGCAGCAGCTGTTCATGCATGAGAACAAAAAACCCCAAAGCATTAGCTCAGCAAAATGAGTATCACCCTGACAGTTCTCTCTGGTAGCAGTCTGCAGCATATGCTAGGAATAAACGATCTCCTTGTCTTCATCTGATGACCTTTAATCTTTCATAGCCTTCCAAAAGATCTGCTTCTTTCATAATGCTGAGAAAGGTAATGAACGATACAGCTACTAAACTGAATGAGAAAAAGAGACCTTCTTCGGTGATGACTTCTTTTGTACATTCATCTTCTGGACAGTAAATGCTTTGGAGTGACAACCATGTTGCTGCTCGTTTTCTTATAGACAGCAACTATATCATAAGGATCTATTCAAAAATTAGAATAATTTCTCATTCTTTTGGCCATAAATGCTTCCCAACTCATCAGTATGCTTTTTTAAATTACAAAATTCACCTGTCCTTTTTACTGAGAGTTTAATACCCTTAATTTTCAAGAAGTACTCTTTTTTTCAAAACTTTTGTCAATTTTTCTTCCAGCTCTTAATACTGCAATGGAGCCTCCCACATTTACTGCAGCCCAGAACATGGTGACCAGTTCCCATCCTCTGCAGTGATCGTAACAAACACACTTGTTTGTACTTTCCCTTCTGCACTGAAAATTATGTAACTTAAACATATCGTGGACATAGAACTGTTTTCATCCTTGTCCCAGCCATGAAAATACAGACCAGTTCAAAGAAAACAAAATTACACTCTCTCATACCAGTGCAATAAAACACTCCAGTGTAATAATTTGACCCTCTTTGGTTTTGTAGGGTACATACAAGAGAAACATGAAATGCATGCAATCTGCTAGTGCAGACATTCCAGAATTTGCTTGCATTACAAAGACATAGTGAACGATCACATTGCCTGTGTAGAGAAAGAAAAGATTCATCAGTATAAAAATGGGTGGGGGAAAAACGAAGCTTAAGAGTGGGAAAATAAAATCTGTTTCTTAGTATTTCTCTGTAGAAGCGTATCAACCCCCCTTTTTACTAAAATTTTCTAATGAAAATCACAAGAAATTTCAGTGGCAAAATCCCTGGTTTCCCTGTCACTAAGGGAATTCCTACAGACCAGAAATACAAGCGCTGGTACCAGTGCTGCAGGTGGCCCCAGCAGCAGAGAGCATCGCAGTACCCAGGCAGTCGGCACACTGCTGGCATTGCAAGGGTGGTTTCACATCTGCTTCAGGGGCAGACCTATGAAAAATGAAGCCCCACATCAAGACCTTCAAAGTCTCAGCCTCAAAATGACTGAACGTTTGCAAGTTTGGTTTAAAGAACCCAGAAATTCTGGATCAGGGATAGGTTCTGGGCTGAGACCTCCAGTTTGCCTGCCCCCTCTCTGCAGCTTGCAAACCCTCCCCTTACAAGGTCCATCACTCCTATTTGGCTTCAATAGCCACCTCTTTCCTTGACGAGCATGGATCTGTATTTCCAAATTGGTCCATCCAACCCAGATGCCAAACTAGGATTAGTGTTTGGATTCAAGCATGTCTCACACAGTTTGCAGGATTCAGCTTTGCAGTTTGGATTCAATCCCATATACAGTGTGAACTGTGTTTTTGTTGGGTTTTGTGGTTTGTTTTTGCTTTTGGTCGGGTTATTTTAGATAAAATCCTGTTGATGTCAGGTTTACACTTTCAACAGGTCAACAGTCCAAAAGACATGACCTTTGACATGAGTATACATTTCTCAGAGGATGCCTGAAAAGCTAAGCGAAGGTCTTTGAAGGACTTTCCAAGAAAATGCAACTGAATTTTTGGTATTTTCTCTTTAGCACATGGTATAATTACTGCATGGAATACATTTAAACAGGAGATGAGAGAAGCTGAGGTCTCATCTATGTGGACTGCAAGAACATCTGTAGTTATAAACAGACAGCCTCCCCAAAATTATCCTCATTCATATTTTCTATAATCCAGTGACTGGTTGACAAGAATCAGAGAGAAGCTTCCCATGGGTTAGAAGAAATACCATCTGTTACACCAGTCTCTGAAGCACCTGGTACAGAGCTCTGAGGGACAGCAGCTACTGGATTAAATGGACCACTTGGGCAACTGTTCAATTCATAAGACTGCATCCAGGTGAAATTACCTTGCAAGTGCAAGTGAAATATCTCCAGCTTTTCCTTACCACTGTGGCTGTAACCAAAGATCGGGCTTAGGCAGATTTACACCGCAGCAATGTGAAAGGAGATTATTCCAATCCCTCTCCCTTACCCTGCAGACAAAACCAGAGATCACTTAGGATGTTGTTCTGTCATATTTTCACATCAACCCTCTCTGACTTCCCGGCAAGAGGCAAACCTCTCTTGTGACTTTGCAAAACATTGATTGTGTAAGCCCATGATCTTAAAATCACATACCAGAAGTTAGAATCCCTGAACAGGCAGCCTGTATCACAAGTATCTGAGCATCTACTGTTTCTCTGGCCTTCTGAAGTACTCAAAACATTTCAAACTTGAATTATTCAGTGAGTTGTTTAATATTGACCTGGTAAATTAAAAATAGATATTTAAGTTTAGAAACCTTGGTTGTCTTTTAACTGATATTCAACAAATGACTATTAGTAAAACATTTAAAAACAGAGATTGTGAGACAGCACCAATTTACATTGTCAGCAACAAGACTGCACAAAGCATCACATTAACTGAAGCAGAATTGTGCTCAGTATGTTAAGATGGCATGTAGGGTACACACAGTTCTTCCTTCTTCCAGTAGCGCCTCTAGTAATTCTGACTTATATCCCAGCTGAGAATTGATGGAATAGCAGACTGAATCTTTGTTTTCCTAACTAATTCTGAAGGAGTTTACTAGACCTGACCTTTTGCAAGTTGAATTTCGCCTGCAAGATATAGACTTGTCATAAGGCTGTCTATTGTCTGTTACAATATGAGCTGAGACTTTTATAAAAAAAAAACTCCTTCTGCAAAAAATGCTACAGTAAATTGATAAATAATAAAACTTCTGAAACTCAGATTTAAGGTAAATTTAAGAATAATGATTCACCCCTACAAATATGACTTTAAAAAAGCTCTCCAAGATACTTACTCACAACTTTATTCTTTGCCCTTTATTAAATTTTCTTATGAGTTCTCTTGGCATATTCATCAACAATTAAAGAATATGTATAATTTTTTTTTGAAGTCTGTTCTACCTTAAATCTGTGTTGTTTGGAAATGAAGTTTGCATCTTCTTTAAATCCCTGCTGAGAGGAAGCAGCATAGAATCAATATGTGTACTACAATCACAGGAGCCCCAAAGAGCTGAGATCTCCAGTTTCCCAGTTTCCAGTTCTATTACTGGGCTGCAACAACTATTGCTGTAATCAACTGAGTGCAAAATACCCAAATATTTTTGAGGGTTAAAACTGATATTCTCATGTCACAGCTTTTGCTCTTAAAACAATCTTTCTCTCCCTTAAGAGAAGCTAAGAAAGAAGCCATTTTAAAAGTACGTGCCATAGCGACTACTTAAACTTACTCTGAGAACCAAATAAAAGGTGAATGCTGGTATAATAATAGAGCACTAAGAATTAAAGCTTTGTCAGAAAGCTATGACAAGAGCTGTGCTAAATAAACTAGATATGTTCTTCATAGTTTGTACCTGAAGTGGGTTATTTGATTAAAGTATCTCTGAATTTCATGCCAGTTCTGCTATCTTTACTCACAATGGCAGCACCTATTGGAAGGCTGACAATCTCAAAGCACAAGCAGAGCACAATTTTGGCCACATGTCCTGTTATCTTCCCTTCACTGTATTTAATTTTAAAAGAGACCATTACAGCTAAATGCGAAAATAAGTTTAAGTTCATTAATTTGGCTAAGTTGTTAAAAGAAATGTAACTACCTATCTAAGGTGTTCTTAAATGCTTTTGGCTTTTCAGCACTCGCTGGAAGTAGGAGACTGCCATGATGGAGAAGGATTCACATATGTCCCCCCACAACAGAGAAACATCTGAGATCATCTATAAATTGAGAAAGTTGTGTTTATAGAATGTTATTTTGGATCAGAAGATGTAAGCACTTGAAAAGTTGTCCTAGGGCAGCCTTAAAGGCCTTTCCATGCAAATGGTTAATCAGCCATTAGTGATCACAGCATCTCTCAGGCACCTCACTCTTTTAAATTGGATTCTGACCCAGCACAAAGACACATCAATATTACTAAGTATTGCTGCAAAATGAAATGCAGAAAGAAGCTTGATGTTTGCAGCTTGGTTTTCTGAACATTTCAAGCCTAGAGCAGAGTGTAGTTACTGCAGTCTTAAGAATGGCCTTATTTTCAGTACCGCTGCTGAAGTAAAGCTTTATGTGATTTCCATGCTTAGAACATCTGCACCTTTTATTTTGGTGTCTCAGAATTTACAGAGGTTCCCCATCTCTGGGGGAACATCTGCAAATGTTCAGGCAGCTTCAGGCAGCTATGTCTGAAGGCTTCAGCTCTCATGATGGCAAAGTAAGGCAGAGGTGAAACAAATCCTGACTTCTTTTTCTCATCACACACTGTCAGGCTGATCTGTCCCATGATGGGCTGGACCACTAAAGGGTTGTTACTGGAACTGGAAGAAGCTGTTGTGTTGTGAGGCATCACATACTGTGTCATTGAGCAACTAGCACTCTTAGATACTGAGAGAAAAAGACACCTGGGAGCTAAAACGCTCCTAGGTGGTCACTGAGTCATGCATCTCCTGACACAAATCCCACAGGAGGCAGAGGGCAGAAGGAAATATCCTGCTGTGGTTCCACAACTGATAGTGGCCACCTCCCCACAGGACAACCTACAGATACATCCATAAAACCTGCAGATCACCAGGAGCTCATAGAAGACCTGAAAATCTAGAGAGACAGTAATTACATTAACATTGCTAATGAGAACAAACCAGGAACCAAGCTTGAACAGTACACCTCAGTCGGCCACACTGTTTAATTAATAGTTCATTTCCTGCTGGGCTTTGGGCCATTTCACCCAGTTATCTACTGGGCAAATTTAGGGGTATACTTCACTCCAGGAGCAGCTCTGCAAAGACATTATGGATGAGACTGCACCAGGTTTGGCTCCACACAGTCTTCTAATGCTGTCCAAACTGCCTATGCACACTAAAGCACTCCCATATGCCCTTCTGCCCCATGCCAAGGTACACAACAGCTGTCCTCCATTTCAAGCTATAAAAACAGTATTTTAGTGACCTGCAACACCAATATAAGGTATTCAAAACTGAAAAAAATGTACAAAATATTCATGTATTAAAGCCATAGGGTGTTACATGGCACCTAGAAAACTCTCAAAGCCAAATGCAATGTAGTGTAGATATAGACAACTCTGCTCTGTGATGAGCTCTAAGCCACGTAGGCAAGAGCCAGTTGATGCTCCCTGGCCTCAGGATCATAAGTTTCCTCCCTGGGTATCTTCTGCTTAGTAATATAAACACAGATCATATGTCCTGAAACATCTCCAAAGGAGCTAACCCGCCAGGTCCACCCACTAGCCATGGTTTTCACAAGACTCTGCATTTAAAAGCAGCAGGAATGATTCTGCTTTCAGTGGGGCTACATTCAACAAATAAGAGCTTTCCCCAGATAAACTCACAAGCTGGACTCTTGTGGTACTAGTGAATGGCACCAACCATTTTCCTCCCACAGCAAATCAATGATTTTTGTGAATCCAGACTTCCAGTCTCTGTAGGAAGACCCCATTTCTGTGCTCAACAGCTTGCTAATGCTCAAACCATTTCAGACTGCAGCAGGTATCACAAGACTCTATATAAGTTGCACAGCATTGACATATTATGTGATAGAGGACTGACGACAAAGACTCTACAATGAGAATATCAACACACCTAACCTCAGCTACTGAAGCAGACAGAAGCAATTTTCAGCAAGTAGCAACCTGGCCAGGGATTTAACCTTCATTATGATAAGTCCCATATCTTCTCAGCAAGCCTCTGAATAATTTAGTGCCCTGGTTCTTTCCATCATTTCAAATAAGATATTCAGCTTTTATGGCATACAGATATGAGAAACTAAGATTTCAGTTAAAAGATGTTAATTTTTTTTTTTTCCTGAAATGAAAGTGAATGAGAAACCAAGTATAATTGAAGAATCTGTTGTGAGTAAGATATTTTATATTGTATTTTTAGGCTCCTACAGACAGCCGCATGTGACTCAGAAAGATGCCCAGATTTGCTTTGGGGACAAAGTAAAGGATAAGATAAGGATATGGAGTAGCAAATTTTCTTTTGCAAGCATGAAGATTTTTGCTTTTTGGTAAGGAATATTCATTCGTTTCAGGTTTTGTGAACCCCAAATGCCAAAGAAAAAGGAAAAAACAGTTCCCAGTGAGTGACTGTTTCTCTATGAAGTACTTAGGGATGTATACCAGGATGCTCAGAGGATTATTAATACAGAAAATTAGAAAGCAGAGTTTCAGGAGAAGTGAAGAATAACATTTCAATAGGGCCTGTGAACCTGTGAACAAGACCGGCAATGCACTCAGCAGAGTAATCTCTTTGTCAAAGAATTCAGTATCAGCAGCTATATATTTTTCAGAAGCATTTAAGTAGTGTCCAAAAACACCAAAAACACTCTTAAAAACACCTTTTAATTTCTGAGCAGCAAGGATCACCTGACTGTCGTCAACAATAATGTTTATGACTTTATTTCCTCTCTGCTGATTGACAGCTCGGATGATTACAAAGAACAGAGGAAGGGAGAAGAAAGGTGGGGAATTGGCAACAAGAGATTGTGAGTCTGTAACTCCTAAGAAGTGGGGAACAAGAGATAAAGAAACACTTCAGAGCACATGAGAAATCCATCAGACACAGATTTTGCTTCAAGTCCTGTACTAGGTTGGCAAGTGTTCTCATAGGCAGTAGCTTAAGGCCACATATTCTGTATTCTGTTTGATTGGAACTGCTGCAAGAGAAGACTGAGCTGGATTATACCCACCGTTCCACAGAATAACTGAAGACGTGGGCAGAACTCAAACCCACACATATATATGTGCATAAATATACACATACACACACAGAAATTATATACCTCTGACTGATTTTAAAAGATTTCCTCCGGGAGTCTGAAGACCCAGTGAAAGACTCTTAAAACCTTATAAATCTCCTTGACCTGAAAACCTGACTTTTTAGCATCTCAATGATAATAATAAAATTTCCAATTCTGAGTTTAGTGAATAAGTTACCTCTGTTTCAATTCACTGCCAGAAAATACAAATTGCAATCTGTGTCTTAAAAACAGAGAGAAGGAAACAAATGGTCAGAACAGATAGTGAAATCTGTGAGTCTGTCTGGAGACATCAAGTTGAAATCCAACCCCAGCAGAAAAGGTTCAAGGTTGCCCATCTGATAGTCTATATAAAATGCTGATATGCTTCAGGAGGGCGCTGCTGAGATCTTCAGGGTGCCTAGTACCCTGTTGGCAGGCATTTGCCTGTATTTAGATTTTGTGATTAGAAATCATACTTGGTGATTAGAAATGACCTAGTCGTCATAGCACAGATGCACAGGTGCAAATTACACAATGCCCAAGCCAGTGTCCTGTGAACCTCTAAATATTTTTTTCAGTCTTTCAGCAGAATTAGATACTTAAATACCTTTAAAAATACCTGTGTGTCATTTACCATCTTAAGCATGTGACAACCTCTGCTAACCTGGTCTCTGCTTTGCTTCTCCATGGATTCACAGGAGAGATGACCACCACAAGTGGGTCTTGTGTGGTGAGAGACAGTCCAGAAGGCTTCCAGTCTGCTTCCAAAACCAGAGAAAATCAGGCAGCTGATGGTCACCAAGCACATGGGACCCCTCTCAGTGAGGGCATGAAGTCCTTTCTCAGCATCTTTGAAGGACATCAGGGAGGATTTCATAGAATCATAAAATCATTTAAGATGATTGAGTGCAACCATTAGTGTAACAATGACAAAACCACCACTAAACCATGTCCCTAAATGCCACATCTACACATACACAATATGTCCAGGGATGGTAACTCAATTACTTCCCTGAGTAGCCTGTTCCAATGCTTGATAACACTTTCAGTGAAGAAATTTTTCCTAACATCCAGTATCAACCTCCCCTGGCACAACTTGAGGCCATTTAATCTTGTCCTATCGCTTGTTATTTGGGAGAAGAGACCAACCCCCATCTTTCTACAACCTCCTTTGAGGTAGCTGTGGATAGTGTTAAGGCCTCCCTTCAACTTCCTTTTCTGCTGGCTAAACAACTCCACTTCCCTCAGTCTCTCCTCATAAGATTTGTGCTAGACACCCTTCACCAGCTTCATTGCTCTTCTTTGGACATGTTCCAGCACCTCAATGTCTTTCTTGTAGTGAGGGGCCCAAAACTGGACACAGTACTCAATGTACAACCTCAACATTCCCAAATACAGAGGGATGATCACTTCCCTAGTCCTGCTGGCCACTATTTCTGATAAAAGCCAGAATGCCATTGGCCACCCGGGCACACTGCTGGCTCATCTTCAGCCAGCTGTCAACCAGCACCCTCAGGTGCTTTTCTACCAGGCAGTTCTCCAGCCAGTCTTCTCCAAGCCTGTAGTATTCCATGGTGGTATTGTGACCCAGTTGCAGGACCCATCACGTGGCCTTGTTGAGCCTCATACCTTGGCCCATCCAGCCATCCTGTCCAGATTCCTCTGTAGATCCTTCCTACACTTAAGCAGAGTTGATCAAGCAGATCAACACACCCACCCATCTTGGTGTTGGGACTTTCTACTTCTGCATTGTTTAAGGCTGGTCATCTATACATACATAACAGCAAATTAAAGATTTACTGAAATAGTTGTTGAGCTCTGACAAATTAAGTGGGGTCATTCCTCCCCCAGAGCAATCCACCCAGGAGAGTAATGAGTCCTGAGACCTAATGCTTATACTGGTGTTCTTCAACACACTGAAATCCTTTGTAAATTTGCATTGCAACAGTCACATTGCAGATGCCAAAGCTCTGTTAATTTTATAACAGGATTCTACTTTACTGAGCAGTAAGTCCTTAAACAAAAAGTGTTGGCTTTTTCCCTGACATCATATTTGTTTGGCTCATTTCTGCTTTTCCTGGAAATGTTCTTTGAATGACAACATGAAAGGCCATATCCAGCCATCAATTAAATATGCTGCTGTCAGAAGTGGAAACAGAAATCTACAGAAAAGGCTTCACCAGGGTATATGATGCTGCTGAGTAGACTCCTTTTTATGCTGCTTGATAAGTTCTTTGGATCAGGACTTCATTGCATTGGATCAGCCAGAAACAGAAGTCATAATAGTGGACTGGTCAGGAAGACCAGTGTGTGACAACACAGCGTTAATTAGGAGCATACATTTTGCAGGAAAGTGGCTAAGGAAATGAATAGAAATTCCAGGTGCCCAGTTTATCTCAGAGCCATGTACATAGTTGCCAATAGGAAGCTGTGAGTGGGCTCCCTGCATGCCTGGGAATCCAACCCTGGAGAACACGTTTTCAGTGTTAGGAGGAATATAAGTGTTCAAGGTTCATCTCTGCTCAGCCATATAAAGACCCCATCTGGAATCCTTCAACTGTCTCTGAAACTTCAAGACAGAAGCTTTGACTAAAGTGAAAAATATCTGTTGCAGATATCTGCTACACGTACTCTTTTCTGATTGTGGTCCCTGACATAGTTATCTCCTTGGGTTTTAAGGATCATTATCTAAACCTTTCCTCTATGTTCATTCCTATAGCAAGTACCCCCTGAGCAAGGGTTTATATTATTAACAAGACAAAAATAATAATAATCAAAGAACCAGAATAAGAAAATAATTTCTAATTGTGATCTTAAATTTCATCGACTGTCAATGTGGGACAACTCTCCCCACAACATTCGGACCACTTTTGATGAGCGAAGAAGGCACATTAAGGTCATTTATTGTAAATGTCAGTTTTAAAGGTTTATTGAAAAAAGGATACAAAAAGTGGGACATGGAAATGTAACAAACAGGAACATCACTGTCAGATTAACTGCCACTTACCACCTTTAGCAAATCAGTAATGGATCAGTGGGATCATTTTAGCTGCGGATTAAGGGCTGGCTGCTGCAAATGCAAAGGGGCAGAGGAGCAACACCCTGCCTAAGGAGGCAGTCAGGCAGGACTACAATAATCTGGCAGGTGGAGGTTTTGGTGCCTCTGTTCCCCTTTAGCAGCAGTGCAGATCTTTTCCATGCTGATCTTTTCCATGCATTTCAATCCAGGTTCTCCAAAAAGGGGCTCCTGCAATTTCAGAGAGGTCTCAGTCTCCCAAGAGCCTAACTGGCTTCCAAATTGCTCAAAATAGACTAACAACAGTGAAAAGCCATTTGACAGAGCTTTTGCCTCATGTATTGGATTGCAAAAACTAAAAATTCAGTTTGCTTTTTGAAAGTAGGAAGGTACTTGCCACAAATAAGGCATTTTAGCATCCACCACCTAATGCTCTGCCTCTGCAGCAGTAGGTGCTCGGTCATCCCGACATATTTATATGCTCAGATGTTTATACCAGCACTCCTACTGTGAAAAGCAGTTGCACCTCTCCATTGGGACTCACTCCTCCATGTTGCACAATTTTTAATTTGGCCAAACCTCAGCTGAACAATGTCATAGTTAAAGCAGATTATTTATTGTCCTATCTGCCAATAAATTAGGAGAGCTTTGCAGTAATGGTATTAGTAAGAACTTGAGGCTTGGTAAATAGAAAGCACTAAGGAAAAAAAAGAACAAAATCAAGAAAACTGAGTGAATGTACCTGAATTGTTGTCTCGAGTAGAAATTAAGATTTCCCTTTTTCTCTGTCCAATTCAAGCAGTTTTGGTCACTGAAATCCTTGAGATGATTGAAAATAACTGAGGAAGGATCTCGCTATCATACACACACACAAACAAGAGGAGGATTTCTTTCAGAGGCTATCCAATTTGCAATATTTCAGCAGACGTTTGGGGTTTTTCCCTATGATTTTTCTATATAGTACACTGGCACATATTCA
Source organism: Scolopax mira (assembly GCA_004320125.1). NCBI lineage: Eukaryota > Metazoa > Chordata > Aves > Charadriiformes > Scolopacidae > Scolopax > Scolopax mira. Next base: position 24,382 of record BJBW01010205.1, read on the forward strand.
TAAGCTAATTAGAACATTTTCATCCAGCTGTTATCAACAGCAGACTGAAACAACTCTTCCAAATATTGCTTTGATTTTTAAAACATTGGTTTGCCTTTTAGCAATCTTTCAGCAAAAGGTTTACATCCAGGATGATTAATGGCACAACTTGTTCCAGACCGATTATAGAATTCAGGAATTTAGTCATCAAAGTTTCAGGTTGAATCAGGCACCTGATTAAAAGAGTTGCAGTCAATTTGCTTCCATTGCTGAAAAGTACTAAATCACACACGCAAATCCAACCCAATTTAGAAGAGCAATTATGCTGAATGAAAAGTTTGATTCAATTGCCTCTGCCGTCAAGGCTAGAAACATACAGAATGATCATGCTCCCAACTAATGTAGCTCAGAATTCAAATGGGCTCAATGAACCTGCTTAAGGATGAATTATTCCTGCAAATTATTTGCATGAATTATTAAGCAAATAATTATGAATGGCAATTACACCGGGAAGAATTAGGCTTTGTTCACAGGGAACTCCTGAACAGAATGAATATTCAACAGATAAGTTCCTTGTTACAAATTATTTACCCTACCCCAATATCGAGTGAAGGAAATTATTTGGAAAATGTAATCTGAATGTGATTGATTGTAAATGTAATTAGTAAAAACACAAGCATATTGTACACACATGTATATATCATTTACGTATGAACCAGACAGGATGACAGCACATAGGTATCTGTTTTGTTTGACCTTACTGAATAAATATAATTTTAAAGGTTCTATTTCTAGAAAGCCAGAAGAGTAAACATAAATATTTTGTTTGTGAGAATCCATGTCAGATGAAAATAACAATCTTTTAAAGATAGATCTTAAACCAACTATATTTTTTTTAATTTGCTTAATCTTTGGGGAATTTGTCTTTAATCATCAGAGATTTTTCTGCATTTATCCTAAGGATTTATTACTTTTCACAATTGCCTTTGTAAGGATTCAAGAGATCTTTGTAAAGCAGAAGTTATTTTATTGGATTTTTTTCACTGAAATGAGGTCAATAGAAGCTGCTTTGAAATGAAATAATTTATTCAGGGCAATGAATCTTCATTTATTGCTCAGAGCTGTGCAACTCTGACTAGCTTTGATTATCTCATAAACACAAGGGGCAAAAAACTTTGCAACAAAGATACAAGAAGACAAAACCAGGAAGAGTAAATGGAAATGGCCGGCTCATTACAGAGCTTGGGGTTACATGAAGTAGTAGGCTTGGCAGAGGGATGGACCTAAATAATATCTTTTTCCCATCTCTCCATCCCTATTGCTTCCAACCTAATCCAAATGAAGCCTCCCATAGGTATGTTAATGTAAACTCACAGGGCCGATGATCTAGCCTAAAAATAAAACCTCTACTTTGGAGTTTAATTAACAAAAAAAAGAATAAAATATCTTTAAATAGATTAATTTTACAAACTCAAGTTTGAGAAAAAATTGGCAGACACTGAAGCCAGGAGAAGTGGGAGGATGTAAAGACCTGGTGCTGGGCAGCTGCAAGCACACAGGTTTGGCAGGGTGAGAGCCACTTGTGTAGAGCAGATGCTTTGTGCTTGTTGGGGAAGTTCCAAAAAGATCAACCACAGTCCACTTGTCAAAGTCATATCTTTTTAATTTAGAGAGAATAATGTTTTAGGGGACCATGTCAAAGGCATTACAAAAGTCCAGGTAGATGACATCTGTAGCTCTTCCCTTGTCTGCTAGGGTAGTCTCTCCATAATAGAAGGCCACTAGGTTGGTCAGATAGGACTTGCCCTTGATGAAGCCACACCGGCTGTATCAAATCACACCCTCTTCCTCTATGTGCCTTAGCATAGCTTCTAGGAGGATCTTTTCCACAATCTTCCCAGGCACACAGGTGAGGATGACAGGTTGGTAATTCCCAAAGTCCTCCTTTCTACTCTTTTTAAAAATGGGTGCAATGTTTCCTTTTTGCAAGTCACCAGAGACTTCACCTGACTGCCCCAACTTTTCAAATACCACGAAGAGTGGCTTCGTAATTACATCAGCCAGTTCCCTCAGGACTGTGGGATTCACCTCATCAGGTCCCACAGACTTCTTTATGTTCAGGTGCCTCAGATGGTCACAAAGCTGATCTTCTGTTAGAGTGGGAGGGATTTTACTCTTCCAGTCCCTGTCTTGTGGTCCATCCACTTAAGAAGTGTGGGCAGAGAAGTTGCCAGTGAAGACTGAGGCAAAAATTTTGTTGAGTACCTCAGCCTTCTCCTCATCCGTTGTTAGCCTTGCTCAGAGTGTAGGGGGGCCCACTGTCTTTTTGACCTTCTTTTTCTGGCTGACATACCTGTAGAAGCCCTTCTTACTGTTCTTTTCATCCCTTGCCAGTTTCAGCTCCAGTTGTGCCTTCGGCTTCCTGACTCTATCCCTACACAACCGGGCAGTGTCCCTATACTCTTCCCAGGATACCTGTCCCTGCTTCCACTGGCTGTCCATCTCTTTCTTGCCCTTTAGTTTGATCAACAGGTCTCAACTCAGCTGTGCTGGTCTCTTGTCCTCTTTTTCTGACTTTGTACACCTGGGGATCAAGAGCTCTTGTGCACTGTGCCCAGGTGACAAAGATGACAAAGAGCATCCTGGCTTGTATTAGAATACTGTGGCCAGCAGGACTAGAGAGGTGACTGTCCCACTGTACTCAGCACTGGTGAGGCCCCACCTCAAATACAGTATTCACTTTTGAGCCCCTCACTACAAGAAAGACATTGAGATTCTGGAGCACGTTCAAAGAAGAGCAATGAAAGCTTGTGACGAGTCTACAGAGGTCTTAAGAGGAGAGGCTAAGGGAAGTGGAGTTGTTTAGCCAGCAGAAAAGGAAGCTGAAGGGAGGCCTTAACACTATCCACAGCTACCTCAAAGGAGGTTGTAGAAAGATGGGGGTTGGTCTCTTCTCCCAAATAACAAGTGATAGGACAAGATTAAATGGCCTGAAGTTGCACCACGGGAGGTTGATATTGCATGTTAGGAAAAATTTCTTCACTGAAAGTGTTATCAAGCATTGGAACAGGCTACTCAGGGAAGTGGTTGAGTTACCGTCCCTGGATGTATTTAAAAAATGTATAGCTGAGGGACATGGTTTAGTGGTGACTTGGCAGGGCTAGGTTAATTGTTGGACTCGATGATCTTAAAGGTCTTTTCCAACCAAACCAATTCTATGAAAGCACCCTTAACAATCTGCCATTTCTGTTCTGCTCCCTTGTCCCTGAGGTCTCATTGTTAATATAAAGGCCTAAAGAAGGATGAGACAGTGGAAATTTTGCCAAAGAAGGAAACAAAACATATGGACTTCACGAGTTTCAGGAGATCCAGTGCCATGCAGCTGTCCCTCCAGGATATGTATTAAAGTGATACTCTTCTGAGAGCTGACTGGATTCACCAGCATGTTTCAGTTCTTGACATTTCCAGAAATTTGAATTAAGCTGATATATCAGTTACTGATCATAAAAATGTCACAACAACTTCAGAGTGAAATAACTTCTGATCACTGTTTTGCCAAAAAAGGAAGACAGCAATGACTCTAGCAGAAAAGAAACTTCTAGGAAATGTCTGAGAAATCTAAATAACGTACAGCATAATGTATTTTCAGAAAGAAATAAAGCAAGTATTTATGTAGACACAGAAGCCATGAAGCACTGGATATACAGGCAGGATATATGTAAATTGTGGCAGCAAAGATCAGCTCCAAGAACCCTGCCGTTGTCAGGTGAAAGGTGATGAATGAAGTTCCTTTAAATGAGTTTTGTTACTGTTAAAATTTCAGAGATTATAAGAACAACAATAACAGTGTAAAAATATACAAGGTGGATGAGTCAGGTACTGTATACTTTAGAACAAAAAAGTTCTATATACCAAGGCCTGTTCAAATTTTTCTTTGCAAAGAGTGCTAATGATGACTTACTGTAGTTAGGGCTAGCTGTATGCCTGATGCCACATGGGAGCCCGTAAAACAAAAGACTCATCCAAGAAGTGCATGCACCAAAAACCAGTGTTTAATGTGGACAAGTATTACACATTATCCATAATGACAAAGGGAAATGTAACGTGTATCTAACAAGACAGCTTGTTAATGGATAAGCTTTCCATATGTAATAAAGTGCTAATGACAGCACTGAAAGCAGACAGATCAAAAGCAACAGATGGTGCAAGAGATTTTGAGTTGAGCAGCCTTGCCGATGAGAGATGGCATCACAGTACTAGATGTGGATTAGTCACAGCTTCCTCTCTCCCCAACATGTATCAAAGGTCAATGTATCCGCTTCTGCTGTATGAAGATTTTCTCACAGTGTTAGTAGATGAAAAAGAAGACTTTTCACAAACTATGTCTCGGCTAAAGAAATCCACCAGTTTCTCTACCCTGGTTTATGGGATTAAGTCATCTTTTTTGGCGAAGAATTAGTTTCGGTGGTCACATATAGAAAAAAAAAATTCTCAAGGCACAATTTCCTAGAATTAGTTGTGAAATCAGTAACAGTTATTGTGGAGCTTATTTAAATGCTAAATAGATTAAAATATTTTCTGTTCTATTGACTAAAAGAAGGGACTGATTTTCCTTTGCACCCAGAAACTATCACCAAACTCCAAGATGTTATCCCGCCAGTGAACATCTGCGGCCACACCTAGCGCACCCTAGCCTGGGTCAGTGTATCCAGTCTTCAGGAATGCATTCAGTAGGCAGATACATCCACACCTGAGCCTTTCACCTTAAACTGTCTTTATGGTCAGTGGACAGAAACAGGCACTTTTAGGGTACCATATATCTGAGCTATTTTAGGCATTATTTTTGTACGAGAGGCATTATGTCCTGAAGAGTTCAGGTTCCATATAAAAGGAAACAAGAGGTCACCAAGAGTAGCAATTCTTCCCTGGGCTGCATAGGGAAGAATGTGGCCAGCAGGTTGAGGGAGGTCATTCTACCCCTCTACTCTGCACTGGTGAGGCTACAACTGGAATACTGTGTCCAGTTCTGAGCCCCCCAGTTCAAGAGGGACAGGCAACTACTGGAGAGAGTCTAGTGTAGGGCAACAAAGATGATAGAGGGATTGGAACACCTCCCTTATGAAGAAAGGCTCAAGGAGCTGGGACTCTTTACCCTGGAGAAGAGAAGGCTGAGGGAAGACTTTTTAATGCTTCCAAATATCTAAAGGGTAGGTTGAAAGATGATGGAGCCAGATTCTTCTCAGTGGTTTCCAGTGATAGAATGAGGGACAACAGGCACAAGTTGGAACATAGGAAGTTCCACTCAAATATGAGAACAAACTTCTTTTCAGTGAGGGTGACAGAGCCCTGGAACAGGCTGCCCAGGGAGGTCATGAAGTCCCCTTCTCTGGAGATCTTCAAGACCCACCTGGATGCAGTCCTGAGTAATGTGCTCTAGGCAATCCTGCTTTGGCAGGGGAGTTGGACTAGATGATCTCTAGAGGTCCCTTCCTCTAGACAATTCCATGATTCTCTGATACACAGCTAGTTTAGATGTAAGCGCTTTCCTTAGTCATCTGAATTTTATCAAAGGCAAGTGCCAGCTGAGGGAAAAATCAGATGAGGAATACAGTACTGCATTAATGAATCAAGAAAAACAATTTACATGATGTCATTGGCTCTGGCAAGTGTTCCATTAGACTTCCCACATTAACAATTCAGAAGGGTGACAATATGAGAATAACACATGGAGCAAAGAAGAGTTGTCTCACCTGAATGCTTACCTGCTTATATCCGACTTTTACAATTACATTCCACCCTTATTTCTAGGGCAAACTGGCTTGAATAGTCTTATCTGCACTGATGTTCTAATGATCTACATTAACATAGGCTACTTCTAAACTATCAGGTCTTCTGAAGCAAAAAATATCTGCCACTGTTAATGTGATACATTCAGTATACATTCAGTCTCTGAAGGTCATATGAACACTGGTCCTGCCAAACATAGCTCAAGGGGAGATGAAAGGACAGCATTTTAACCATGCAGTCTTATTCCACAGTCATATATAAAGCCCTTCTGAGACTGGCATAGAAACAATTTATTCCTTAGCTGGAGGATAATCATACCCCTGATGACATCTGCTTTGAAGAAGCATAAGATCTGTAAGCAATATTTGTGATAAGTGGCAAGGACTTTTCAATTCAGTTCTTTATAATTTTATAATTTTACATATTCTTCAATCACTTATATATTTTAAGTGTACTTATAAGTGGCGGGCACTTTGGATAATAAACAGACTTTGGAGACACCTTCTAGTGGCTTTCCAGTACTTAAAGGGGGCCTACAGGAAAGATGGTGGGGGACTCTTTAACAGGGAATGGAGTGATAGGATGAGAGGTAATGGTTTTACACTGAAAGAGGGGAGATTTAGATTAGATGTCAGGAAGAAATTCTTTACTGTGAGGCTAGTGAGACACACAAACAGGTTGCCCAGAGAAGTTGTGGATGCCCCATCCCTGGACGATGCTCCCACCCCTTGGGATGCCCCTTCCCAAGGCCAGACTGGATGGAAGGTGTCCCTGCCCATAACAGGGGGGTTGGAACTGGATGATCTTCAAGGTCCCTTCCAATTCTAACCATTCTATGACTCTGAGATTCCCACTTTGATACATTGGACATTGTACTGGGACTAATGCAGACTAGACAACTGCTTAGTGTCATATGAAAGAACATGAATGAACAATAACTCAAGTAATTATTGAGATACCTAGATTTCAGAAGGACATAGATACTGGTGAAGCTTTGTTCAAAATGCTTGAGAAAATTAGCTACAGCCTATGAGGACAGAGCAGACCTGCTTTGCTTTCAGGTGATGACTCCTGAAAGTACATAAAGTAAGGAGGAAATAGAGTGATATCAGGAAGAACCACGCCAATAATGACCCTTCCTTACAAAAAAGTTACAAGATTTCAGAAAAGAAACAAAATGAACCCAAACTGTAGAAAGTAAAGGTTTGAAAGACTCAGGGAAAGAACTCACACCCAGAACAGAAAGGAGTGAGCCCGAGGCAGGGAGAAATGTGTTACTGTTGGAAAAAGCAGAAGCATGTTTAAGAAGAAATGCCTTTCCCACTTGTCCCTATTCCCTTTGCTGGCAAAAGCATAAAGATGACAGAGGAAATAAAATATCAGAGGTAGTTGATGGTGGTTGCATAGTTGGTGGGTCTTGCTGAAACCACACCTGCTCTGTCACTGGTGGAATGATTCCGGACCTGAAGATAAACTCTGCTATTAATATGGTTGCAGGGGTTGCTGAGTGTGAATTAACCACATGATAGTGCAGCACTGATGTAGTGTTTGATGCTTACTAGAGGACAGCAAGAAAAGGTGCTGAGAGATTTACCAACCCCCCCCACTATAAGTCTTTTTTGAAAAAAAAAAAAGATTCAGGTGTCCAACCAGTGTCATGATATTTTTATGGTTTTGCTACCTCCCTATTCTGAATGAAATCTCACAGAATTCTTGGTTTCAAAAGGGGAGCACAAAGAGTCATTACAGAGTTAACCTGTAGAATTATAGAATCATAGAATCATCCAGGCCAGAAGGGACCTCTAAAGGTCATCTACTCCGACCTCCCCGCAGTCAGCAGGGACACCCCCAACTAGACCAGGTTGCCCAGGGCCTCATCAAGCCTCATCTTGAATATCTCCAGGGAAGGGGCCTCAACTACCTCCCTGGGCAACCTGTTCCAGTGTTCCACCACCCTCACAGTAAAGATCTTTCTCCTAATCTTCAATCTAAATCTGCTCCCCTCCATCTTAAAGCCATTGCCCCTCGTCCTGTCACCACAGGCCCTTGTAAACAGACTCTCCCCAGCCTTCCTGTGGGTACACTGTAGGCCCCCCTCAGGTACTGGAAGGCTGCTATTAGGTCTCCCTGGAGCCTCCTCTTCTCCAGGCTGAACAACCCCAGCTCCCTCATAGCAGAGGTACTCCAACCCCCTGATCATCCTTGTGGCCCTCACAAGGATGGATAAGTATGGAGAACATACTTTATATCATATGAAGACCCTTCTGGTTCAAGCTAGTAAAAAAATCACTGTGAGAAAATTAAACTGCAGCAATCATCTCAAAGGAAGGCAGAGGTTATTTGTGTGCACTCTGCTACCCACAGGAATAACTGCAATTAGCAGGTAGTCTTGGGTTTAGCAGAGATAACAGAGTCTGCAATACCAATAAGGTAAAGTGGCCGCAGGGAACGATGCGTTCATCGTTCACAAGTTCCAACCCTTTTCAAGGTGTCACTTTGTTAGTGCCTTTGCAGGCAAGCAAAACTCATGGAAAGGAACAGGTTTTTTTCACAGAATTTATTTTCTGCAATTTGGACAATAGGAGCTTTCACAAAACCTCCTTCTGAAACCACAAAAATTTGTATGTTCTTTGTAAATCCTTAAAAGTGCATGAAGTGACATTGTTGAATGTTGCAGGCCACTTTTTATGCTAAGGAGTGAAAATGACTCAAGCCAGATACCATCATAAAAAGATTATCTCTCTGACAGTACTGCTTGTAAGCTATCATGCAAAAAGTTGAAGATGATCTTTGTGATGTGAATCCACAGGGCTGAATCCAAAGAGTCCGACTGACAACTAATGCAAAAAGGAATTTGACCAGTGGCAAGGTGACTCACTCCCCAGCACCCAAAGCAATCCTGCAGCTTAGTAAATCAACTCTCTCTATTCCTGCCAAATAACTGAACATATTTGTTAGTAATACACTCAAGGGTGCCGAGACCTACAAGCTAGAAATCTTTATGAGCCAGAACTACCATCATGTATTGATCGATTGTGTGCAATATCATTTTAGTGAGGATTTGGAGGAAGAGGAAAGGAATTGCGTAGCTCTACATATTGCAGAGAATGAGACCAGGGTAGGATTTGTGGGGCTAAACACATATATGTAAAAACGTGGATTTCTGTGTCTAGGCTTGTCATCTAGGTACATCTAGACTGTGATTCATTTCGTCTTAATGGAGCTACCTAAAATAGACCACATGAAGCATGTCCTGTAAGTGCCTTTTCTCTGCTGCCCCAAGGGAAATCAACGTTACCAAGCTCAGATGTGGATGACTGCACTGTAGATACCTAACCAGCCAGGAAGGTCCCCTTGTCCCTGCCCTAAAATGTCTCACATCTTAATTAAAGGAAAATATTTTATTATTTGCTTGGGATACTCTGAGAGAGTATAGGTTTTTACTGCTGCTAAGATTTGTTTTTCACCATGAAATATTTAAAGTTTTGGTAATGTCATTATAATTTTCTTTAATCACCACAAGGGAGTGTTTGGTCATTCTAAGAATAATTACCAAACTACAATTTGTGGTCTCTAAGCATCAGCTCTACGTGTTTTCAAAAAATACACTATTTCAGTTTGCAAAGTTAGATAATGCCATTTCCTGAAACTTTCTCCTTTTTTAATTTTTGTACTATCTAAGAGCCCTGCTAAGAGCATCCACAGACCAGCAGAGGGGAAGACTCTTCTTTCTCATTCAGACACCCCTGTCCAGAACACATTTTTTTGTCAGGGAAACTGTTCTCCTTTTTTCCTTCTTTGCCTGAAAAGAATAGCAGATCACTATTAAAATATTAACAAAAATATAGTAAAATATTTTCCTGTGCATGATCAAAAACAGATGAGGGCCATAACCTGGAAAAACCAGCACAAACTTTCCTCACTTTGACACTCTCTCTGATGCTGGGAGTTTTCAAACAGCCCAGAGCATTTTTTCTCTGTGTCCATCAACAGGTGTCAAAAGAAATCTCTGTTCTCTGACCCTCATTTTTCAGCATGGATTTACAGAAAACCTGCCTTGCAGCCTCCTAAAAAGGAAGAATAGGATTTGGCTGAGAAATTGGGCTAATAGAACTAACTCTACATTTATACTAACTGTGGAGGGTTTTTTGGGCCTTTGAAGACCAGAGAAAATATTTTACAATGAGAAACTTGACAAGATCAGACTGTTCAAGGTATCATAAGTACAATGACTGGTGGCTTGCTGCCTGTGTGCTTAGTGACATGGTTTAGTAATTTTTTCTATCAGAGTTAGGATGATGGTTGGACTAGATGATCTTAAAGGTCCCTTCCAACCTAGACATTTCTATGATTCTAAGTACCTTTACAGGTAGAAAAATCTAGACACTCAAGTAGTTTCAAATCTAATGAAGAAAGGCTCATTTGGAAGAGTTTATAAACACATTTGAAAGCTGAAGCTATACAAATTTCAATCAGAAATTATACATGTTTAGAAGTAAGGATGATTTCCCACTAAAATGGATATCCAAGAAAGGAGCAAGTTTGTCCACTTTTTGGTGCTTTCAATTTCTGCCTTATTAACCATTCTGAAAGACATGCTTTAGTCAAACAAGGTATCTTCATACATGGGTGACTGCATAAAATGCAATGGCCTGTGAAATTGCTTGCACCCAATGATGTAAAACGCCTTCTTGTCCTTGTATGTTATGAATGTAGGAAGCTATTCATCTGTGTAAAGCTGCAGTACATTATTACTACTACACAGGAAAGCTAATCTTCACCACCTGTAGCCCTCTGGAATCCCATTCATACAGTGTTAGAGAGAGAAAGTGATTTTTCCCTTTCTGCTCAAGGAAAATATATTTGTCTAAGATCAAGCTGATTGATAACTTCAAATTTTCTGGCCCCTTACTGCTTCTTATTTATTGAAAACTACTTCACAGAACATTTTATTAAGATGATATCTCCTAGACCTAGAAGATAGTCAGGTATCATTGCCTCCCTTAATAGTCCAAAAAGAGCAGAGAGATGAGCTGTCACTTGCAGCAGGGTTGGCAACAGGTTGGGAATCTCTGATATAGGCAACTCGAGTCTTGCTTACTAACTCAAGTGCATTTCAGAAGTAGTACACCAGACCATGTTCAGAACCATCTTGTTGTGATCCTGGTTCTGCACTGTATGAAGTCTCCTTCCAGAAGACTTACCATCTTTCTGTACTAACAGCAATGTAGCACACTGCCAAAGTATACCCTGCAGTCCCCCTGCGGTCCCCCTTTACTGTCTTGTTCACTTTAGTAAATAAAAACCCTCTTGCAGTTCCAAGGACTGGTTATTCCTGCAGTGTCTGATTGAAGTGATCATTTCTGGTTTTTCATGCCTTTTTTTTTTTCTCTCCCCTCAAAAAAGGGTTAATATAATTCACCTAGAAAGGAAGAGATTTTTAATTTAGCATTTATGTGGGATACAAGAGACTATGAGTACCCCAAGCACCATCTAGAGAGATGACAAGTACTGTATTACAAGCATCTAGGTATGATGGGTGAGATGTAGTGATATACAGGGCCCTGAGCTGATGTATGCTGGCCAATAACCAGGTCTTTGAGAACATCTTCTACCAATCTTCATTGAGCTGAACACACATAAAAGGGATCAGACTGTAGAGCACAAAAGGTGCACCTGCCTGCTTTCAGTGTTTAGAGCAGACTGCTTCCATTCAACTGCTTTAAAATCTCAAATCTCTTAGAGAAAAATAGATATAAATCTTGCTCCTAAACCACACTGGTTCTGGTGAGCAACCAGCCTGATGTAAGAAGGTGTGTTTAACTCCACATGCACAAATCCCACTGCAGTCCAAATCACCTCCCAAGTAGATCCAAAGAAGATGATCCACAAGTATTTCTATCTTTAATAAACAGACAAAATTAAACTGGAGAGTCATGTTCTTTCCTAGGTTCGTGGAGGGATCAACAAATAGAGAAAGCAGTAACATTTATGACAAAAGGGGGTTTTTATACTTTCTTTGGGGTACTCACCTTTATTACAGGAATTTTTATCTCAGATTAGAGATAAACCTCTAACTAGCCTAGTGAACAATAGCTGTGCCCTCCACAGGAAGGACATCTCAGAACTAAAAAAAAGAAAAAAGCCTTTTTGTCTGAAGAGGCCACCTGCATTTTTTCAATGCTTCCAATCCACCCCAGGAGGAAACGCTTCAGCATGAATCATGGCTGTCAGTCTTTTGGTTGATGCTGCTGTGTCTGCTCCCCTCCATGGGCTAAGGAGAGATTCAGGGATGACCTCCTTAGCAAGAACGATGCCAAATGGCCTGGTCCTGTAAGTGCTCAATTTTCTCATTTCCTGCAGGGTTTGGCAGGAGCTGGGAGCTTTCCTTGTGTTTTCAGATTTGGCCAGAGCTCATCCCAGTAAAGAACACTCTGAAAATCACCAAGGACCACTCAAATGGCTATTACAGGTCCTGCTCCTCCTCCATTCCATTCAATAGCAATCTGGCACTGAATTAACTTTTTAAAATGTGGAGCACACTGTAAATAATTGTTAAAATCTGTAAAGTTCATAGACAATCACAAAAAAAATAATATAAGCATTTGATATTCAAATATCATCCAATGTCAGAAAGGTTTCCAACAAGGGGCCATTTCAGAAGCTGTCTCCAGGCACATCCTCATAGGGCCAAGGTGGGGTGTTTGGTAGGTGAAAACCCCTGTGGGGATGCTTGCAGTCAGTCAAACCTCTTCCATTACTAGAGGTCAAAGCCTAAGAGGTGACCTAAAAATGTACCCGAGAACTTGATTCTGAGAAAAAACATGATTCCTGTGAAACTCAGACATTTGGTCAGTGTAACAACGTAGCAGCATTGCCAAATGTGTGTTCTATCAAAATTCTGATAGTGTCCTCAAACGTCCCAGAAGAAATGCTCTGGAATTTTTAATTATTAACTTATACACAGATTGTGCCCCCAGACATCAGTACTGTGACATTTACATCCTTTTTCCCACCTCAGTATATAGTTTGGTGCTTGGTTCAAATTTTTGTTTACTTTCTGAAGTTCACTGGCACTGCCCAAAGCAAAGCATCTTGCTTCATGAGGCAATGAGTTAAAGAGCAGCTTTACAATAACATGTAACAATAAGCTTATCAGTCAGTAATGCCCTGAGGCAGATTAGGAAAAAAATTACTTAGTGAACACCAGCAATGGCTCACACCATGGGATGTATTATTTCTGAGATGGGATATATTTCTGAGAAGGGATATATTTCTGAGAAATATTTCTGAGATAAATTTCCAAGATATATTTCTGAGATGGGATGATGGTGGCAAGTACTGAACAAGTTAGCTATCTTGTTCAAATCCTGGTCTTTTAATAGTCATTACCAAATCTTTCCAAACATATCCAAAACTTAAACAAAACTATAACAAACAAACCCTCCACCAGCATCTTTGCTATCAGAGCTCCCCCAAGTTCTGGAGACCTGCCTTTCTGTACACACCTAGAAACAGAGCAATAATTGCTGTACACTTCCACTGAAAAAAAAAAAAAGGGAAAACACTCGAGTACAGCAGATGACTCAGTATGATCAGTGTTGTATAAATATTTAACACATCAGTCATTCCAGATGAGACGAAACCTAGGTCAGGCTTTGGTGAGTTACAGTGAAGAAGGGAGGCTTCCTCCCTTCTCAAAAGCAGCAACTGCAGGAGATGCTTCTGAAGTGTTTATTTATGGGGATCAGTTTGGAAGGATCAATGACGAGTTGATTCTGCATAAACTCCCAAGGGTTGCACTACTACATAACAGCAGAGGGAAAAAAGAGCAAGTGAGCTCAACCTGAAGCCACTTTGTGGCATGCAAAACAAGGTGAAGCGCTGTGATTTCTGTGAAATTAATAGACAATGTCTAACCACTATATATTTATCATTATTACTAATTATCAGGGATCAAGATAGCATCTAAAGGCCTCTACCTACTAAAATTGTTACTGATGTCATCTGGATTGGGAAATTAATCCAGCATCTTTGTACTGTGCTTTGAAATTGGAACTAGCTGTTCATATTGCAGATGAAATTTTCAGTGTATGAGAATGTCCCTTTTGTTGGTCATGTATGCAATTGAAACATCCAACAATTTTCTTCTTTAATTTTCATTTGGTTGAATGCTCAGGAAATTACATGCTTGTTCTACCAAAGGTCCCCAGTTCCTTTGGTTGAAATTTCTGAAGGGCTGCTCCTGATGCTCCTGACACCATCATCTTCACCTGGAAAGAACACTCCTGGCTTGATTGGCAAAAAAGCCCATCCAACAACCTTCACACTAATACCATTAGGCCTTTTCATTAAGCCTTATTTTTCCCAGAAGAACTAAGTCATATTCCAGGTCTTAGAAAATCTTAGGCATGATGCAGTGGGATCAGTGGCAGATTCCTCATTTATTAGAATGGAGAAGAAAAGAATAGAAAAGCTCTTACAGACTAGGGACATTAAACTGTTTCATGTCTTCCATTAATTTCCAACAGCAAATAACTAATTAATATCTGTTGAGTGATATCCTTAATTATTCCTTTCCCCTCTTATGCAGTGCTTCATACTTGGTTATTTTTTCATTAATTAATTTGAAGCAGTGACTGCCAATATGTTTGTCTTCTGTACTGTCTTGCATATTGTAGTCCTTAAATTAAAAATAAAAGACCTAAAAAAGAAGTTATTTTTTTAATTCCATTGTCTTCTGTACTGTCTTGCATATTGTAGTCCTTAAATTAAAAATAAAAGACCTAAAAAAGAATTTATTTTTTTAATTCCATTATTCTTCTTATACAACATGAGAAGTTGACTAAAACCTTAAGCAGATTTGGTTTTTTGTGATAGGACTGGAACAAGCAAACTCACAGACATATAGATAACAGAGTACATGAGTATATTGTCAAGATCTGAAATGTGATTATTTTTGCAATATTAGAAACATAGATTATACAAAGCCTTGATTTATCTTTTTAAAGTATCCAGAGAGATTTTAATATTTCTGCATGAGTTCAAGTCCTAGGGGCTTTAAAAACACCACTTGGTGTCACAGGCTTTTGGATAAAATGTTTAAAAATGCTGACCAAGAACAAAACATGTCAGTGAGTTGAAAAATTTCAACATAAATGAAATTTTTCTTAGCTTACCTACATTAATTCTGGTGTAGGCCAAGCAGTACAGAGAAAGTGCTCAAAAAGTTGCAGGTTTCATGAGTAATAAAGATAACAACCTGAGGGAAAAGCAATAGGGACATGAGTAATGTTATAATCTCAGAAGTCTTCATGAGTCCCTTCAGCTGATGATGAGGGTGGCTAAACTGTTTTTTAAGTATTCTCCTCTATTAAAATACTTAACAGTAACGTCCATCATAAGGAGGCCATTTTACCCATATGTATGAACATCATCAAAGAGGGCTACTCTTTTCCACACCAATTTCCACTGCTTGACAGAGTTGGCAGCTAGAGCTCTGAAACTTCTTGGCTCTCAACTCCCAGCAGAAACAGCACTTCACTTAATCCTAATGGCTCAGAACACAATTAGATATATTTGTGTAAGTTAGAATGACATTGCTTTCTTTTCTTTTTTTGTCTCTTTTTTTCTGTATGCTGTGTATCAGCTCAGTAAAATATACAAAGACAAACTAAGCCATAGTATGGGTGGTGGGTAATAAACCAACTAGCAGGTACTCAGGTATTGGGATGCAAGTGGTGCTGCTCTAACAAAATTACGTGATATTAATAGCAAATATCACTTGTTAAAGGCTTATTACAGAAGAGAAATGTTACTCAAATGTAAGGAGAACAGGAGAGCTGGAGCATCATTTTGCAGAAAGTGAGATAAAATTTAGAAGTTTGCTTTCATAAATGATAGAGGATAAGTAACTATCATTACAACTTCTTGTCTATGTACAATAACCTTTGCAGAGAGAAGTACGTTAAGGGCTATTACACGATTCCCTTACTGCAGATACTTACATACAAACAGAGATTGTTATGTTGGGAAGACCTTATATTTTCAATATTTTCAACATAATTAAAGCAATTCACTTGGAAATATTCACTTCTTCCTTTTCTTCTTTTTTTTTTTTTTTAGATTAATATTTTAAATCTCTGATTTCTCCTATTTTATCTGTTTCCTTTTCTTATAAATTCCTGTCATCTAATTTGATTTTGCCACACCAGTATGCTGTGACATGCATGATACTGAGCTATTTTTAAACCTCAGAAGAAAGCCCATGAGTTACCACTATAACAGTTCCAGCAAGACATTGACCCTGCCTTTTCCCAAAAATTTAAAACAATTTCTCATGCATGTTTTGCTTCAAAATGACTTAGGTCAGCTCACCTCAATGATCCTCTGCTTCAGACCTACCCTCCAAATCAGGGGACAGGCTACAGAGACAAAAATGCTCTTTTAACCTTCCTGCCTGCTGCCCTTTGCAGGCTGCCAGTCACACAAACTCCAACTTCTGCTACAGAAAACTTTTAGCTAGGGGAAAATGACTTCGAAAAAACCTAGCCTTCTCACAAACTCATCCAGGGAGAGAAAAGAAGATGGACAAATCATCCTAAAATTGTGAGAAAAGAACATTTTGATCATCGGTTGCCAAGAAACTGAGCAGGATTTGCCTTGTTTAGAGGTCTGGGTCAGCTGTCTGTGCTCCTTTCCTCTACAGCCAAAAAAACATGTAGGCACTTAAAGACAATGTCAGCCTATCCTAAAAAAGATATATAAACCAAATAAAGAGTGAAAGGTACCTCTCTTTTTAGGGACTACGTAGTGATTGTAGGAGAAGAGTTTAAAATAGAGACCTTTGAGACAGCAAAAATTAGTTTAAAGGAGTCCCATCTGTTACATCTCAGTGTTCTGCCACACAGCATCTCTCCACAGCAAGCAGAACCATGACATCTTTCTTCTGAAGTCCAGAAGTGAGATCTGCATGAACATGGACTTTAACATTTGGTTGCTTTATTACCTAGCATCTCCTGATGGCACTATTAATTATTGACTTGCTGGCTGAGCCCAGAATTAAGTCTCATAGAGGGAACTTGCTGCAGAAGAAAATTTCCCTCCCTTCAGGCATCTTCCTGCTTGAGTCATTTGGAAAAAAATTACATGTTTTCTGTGTTCATATGGTTCAGAAAGTCTCCTTTTCTTGAGAGAACTTGTTAAGAAAAAATACCCAGAAATTAGCACTTTCACCCTCCTGTTCCTCTTTCTTTGCCAGCTACATGACCAGATCGTCAGCAACCAGAAAGCTTAATCCATCCACCTGCAAAGTCACAAATTCATGTGGATTATTTTGTTCATACTGATGACAGAATTTGTCAGTATTTGGTCACATTGTCCAACAATAGTTCAAAAATCTCGCCTTGGAAGAGATTGGCCAGGACTGTGACAATTTGACACAAACCCTGTCTCAGAAATCCTGTAATTTCTAGCAGTGATATGTGATAGTTCTTCTCCCTTAATTTGTGCTGCCCCACACTGCCTGTTTTGTGATGGAAAGATTGAACAGTCTTTGAAGGGGAGAATTTTTCCCTTTTTATGTAAAAATCATTTGATAATACCAGCGTTTACACCCCAGTCTGGTCTGGGGAGTTTTGGAGACAATATCTAATCCAAGTCACTCCTCAGGGTGAAGTCATCTATCTCATTCTCACTGATCTTCAATTTTATTTTCTTAGACTAACAGGGACCTAACACATCCACTGTGTACTGATTTGAGTATTTTGTCCTCTTTTATTTGGGCTTGTGTTTCCACCCTCCTTCATATTTTTTCCAAGTTTTGTATTTTTTAACTGATGCAAATCTTGTAGAGCGGGACAATTTTTTCCTTTAGAACTAATTTAGATGAAACAATTCACAAATTTTCAGACACACAAACCTTTCCACAGGTCTGCAGGAGGAAGAGCAGACTTCACATTATAAACAGTTTGGGAGCAATAGTACTGGTTTTACTATGATGTTTGCAGTAGATGCAGATAATTAAAGTAAATACGGTGCCTGCTGCCTGTTAAGTACAGGAGAATGTTAGCAAGGGGAGCTATCATAAACTTGTTAACATTTGTGAAACAGCAAAAGAGACAAGGCATTTTCTTCTGTAGAATAGCAATGATTTAGTCTGAGAAGGGATGTGGGAAAACTACTGTGTTGTAAAACAACTTCTGATTCCATGCCTTTCATCTGTTAGAATTATCTCCTTTGATTTCAGCCTCTTGTCTTGAAAATGTGTAGGTTTCTCCTAATTCCAGAACATAAAGATAAGAGTTTTTTGGAAAGAAATTATTTTCTTCTGGCATTTTTTGTGGTTCTGGTGATCATACACCCATATTTATTAAACTTTAGTAGCACAAGAAGTATAATTCTTAGGTACACCATAATAAATTCAAATTTTCAGCTCATTTCAGAATATATTAATTACCATGGTAATTGATGGTACCATGTCATACCATCTCACCACCAAAAGAATTTAAGAAGAGGGGAAACATACATAATATTCCCTCTAATAATCAACTTTCAAGATTTTCAGCACAAATTCTTCTTCAAGGAGAGAAAGTTTCTCTGTATTTTAAAACTCAGCAGATTTTCCTTCCTTGAACTTTCCATGGTATCTCTTGAACCCCTGTAAACTTTTAGCTTGTATGTAAACTTATAACAAGGATTTTCACAGCTTCCCCACACAATTTTTGAGGGATACTCCTTTTTTTATTGGTTCTCTGTAGAAAATACACCCAATATATTAATCATAGACTTGACAACTATGGGGCTTTCTCTCAATTACCACTCACTGCCATTTGTTTTTGTGTTTGGCTGTGGCAACATCCAACAGTCTGCTGTAAGAGACCCATTAAGGTATCAAACTCATGGCCAAGAGGGTGGTGCACCACTTCCTCGACAGGACACCACACCAACCAGCCAAAGGGATAAAGAGATTAGTTTTGCAACATTGGTGTAACAAAATGAGGCAAAGGCATTTCAGTTAGAATGAAGACATCACTGAAATGCAACCTCTCCTCATTGACTTTGGAGTATATCCCCCTGTGTCTCTCAATTCCAGTTATTGGTGTTTAGTTTAACACCTGGCAGTGATTTGGTTGGGATCCCTTGTGTTTTGCCCAATACTTTCCCCAAAAGCAAAATGGGGAATCATTCCCAGCAGGAAATTATTTAAACCTTGCCCTCTGAGCCTGTGGGAAGGTGCAGGGAGGCTGCTGAACTGGCATTATTGCCTCCTACAGTCACTTGGTATCCCTGGGTATTGTTATGACATATTAGCTAATGATTTACTTTCCTCATTATTTTCCTACATGTATCGTGCTTTATCTTTCCTTCACTCAAGTCTTTTCACTCCCTTTTACTCTCCAATTTGCTACCACAGAGTGGTGCCTCTTCTCTCACTGCTTCTCATTATCCCTCCATAATCCCATTGTACAATCTAACCATCATCTGCACTTTTCACAACCCTAAACTGAAAAAAGAGCCTGGCAGATATTAGAACATGTTCAAAGACTAGTAATGATGATGAAAGATTTTTAGACTGAAGAGAGAGCAACAAAATACAGGCTATTAACTTAAAGGAGGAACCTAAGAAAGGGGTCTGACACATAAAAGAATATGTAATATAAAGAAGTAAATTAGATTCTCCTATTTACCTTCTCTTGAGGGAACATCCATGAAACTCAAAGGCAGAAGATATAATTTTAAAACATAATATTAACCACAAAATATATTGCCATAAATATAACTGAGGACAGAATATAGCATTTGATAAAAATGTTAGACAATCAGATATGATGTAGGTTCTGTGAACTTCATAACTGCATTAAGTGTGTTTAACAAATTACAGTGGTTTAACTTAAATCTCAAACCTATCTGGGGGCCCACAATGACTACTGTGTGAATTGGTGGAGGAAAAAGAATGGGTAGAAGTTATACAAGTGGGGAAGTCTCTAATTCTCCACTATCAAAGCTTGATTTCTGTGAATGAAAAAGTTTTGGACCAATGAGGTCACTTCTCCAATTTAGTACAGCAGTTCCAACATACCATGTCAATTTTCTGGTTCCTTGTCTTTTTATCACACACATCAGACCTGGAGAATTCCCTTAGTCCTCTGAACCTGTGAGCATGGAAAGAGAAAGCTGGGCTGCAAGGGAAGAAATGAAAGGCAGGATTTTATTTAAAAATTGCTAGTGCACTACTTTTTCAGCCTCTACCCTGTAATAACATCCTTCATCGAGGGTGACTATACAGCAGAAACAAATTATTAGATAATTGGAAAGGCAGGTCTTCCATTTGAACTACAAGCAAAAACACTCTTGGGTGACTTAACAGCGAGGTCTTCACAACACAAGGTATCATACTTAGTTAATGCTAAAAATGTCTGTTTCACTAATAATTCAGTTTAAAAACAGATAATTAAGCAGTGAGACATTCCAAGGCTTTTATTAATGGTTAATAATGCTTGGCACAAAGCAGAAGAATTTTGGTGCTAATTTGTTCTTGATAACCTTTCTAATTCTCTAGCCTCTCCTGAATTCGTTATTTTTTTTTTTTTCAGAATGCCTTTAAAAATGCAGACTTCAGTGCAACATGTGAATCATTTAAATCCAAGACCACAATTAGGTTGTAAAGCACTGAGCATATGCATATGTTTTATGAAAAGTACATTCTTGTGATTCAGCTGTGAAAACCTGAGGCTGGGTTGGTTTTCTTTCCAGAATAAAACCTAATCCAGCAAGCTTTAATTGGATCTCAGTGGGAGACAGTTCACACACTGAACTTCTGTCTCTCCCTGATTTATTTACATGGGTGTATATATGAAGAGAAAGAAGGAGTTTCTGATTCCAACACATTGATGAAGCTCTTGTAAAAACATAAAAGGGAAATAAAAACATCAAGGGATTTTTTTCTGATTACTCATGTACAAATTTCTGAAAGCTGTGAGGGGGAAAAGGTAGTGCTGTAGCATTGCTAATTGTTAAATGGGAGATGATCCAAAAGCCAGAGCCAACAGCCATAGGAGACGGGTATATTTGTGGAGCTACGGAGGATGGTTTTTATATTTCAGACACAGCTGGGAGGCAGGTGAAGCCTCTGGTAATGCCATTTCCTCTATAAAGCTCTCAGTACAGCATGTTTCCCAGTTGTCTGTCTTTACAGAAATCAAGTCATTAGATGGTCATTTCTCATCTCTAGGAGACTGAAGGCTGCAGATCGATACTTCAAGTGGGTGATTAGTGGATATCCAGCATCAGGGTTTGCAATTATCTAATTCAAAGGTGATGGAAGTAAAGGAGGGAGGTGGCTGCATGGAAAAAAATAGTTAGATCAGATAATTCTTCTAATGTGGTATATATATATATATAAAAATATATTTTGCTAAGGAATACTAAAAGACAAAACAGAAAGAATTAAGTACTAATTTCAAACATTGCAGACAACCAGTTTCACAAGGTCAAATGTCACTGTGATTGAAACTATTGTCAAAAGAGAGAAGAGGAAAGCACTGTTTTTGTAAGCCATGTTAAATGGTTTTATTTTGTCACCATGATTAACATCCAAATGCGGATGTTGTGGTAAGTGAAATCCCTTTGCCAGACCTTACAGGCTTCTTCCATATAAATATCATTAGAGATCAGCCACTGCCTTAGCTCACTATGTGAAGACCACGGGGTGATTTTGTCATGGATGAGAGTGCTGTGATTGTGCCAGGCGCACTGATTCTGACAGTAGGTAAATCTGGAGAGAAAGTAAGAAAAATATTTCTCAACTGACTTCCTATAGAACACAAAGAATATTTTGTAAATTGAATAAAGTCTCCTGCACTACATGTCATCTTACAGGTTTCTGCAACAAGAGTGTGTGAAAGAAAGGAACTAAAGTGGTAAGCGTCAATGTCAACAAAAGGCAGTTACCCAATCCAAAACAGCTATAATCTCTTAAAGGGGAGAAAAAAATAATTCTCTCAATTAATGTTATTGATTCCTCCTGTGAAAAGAGAACCACAGAACATTGAGCCGATTTTGTAATTGCATATTTTTAATCTAAAACAGAAAAGACAAACTGAAAGAAATTCGAGCTCCTTCCACCGAGGCACCATACCCCAGAGCACCTTGAAAGTTCAGCTGGAAGCTAAAGAAGGGACACAAGCTACCAATGCTACTGCACAACGTAATTGTCCAAAAGAGATCACTAAGCCCAAGACCCAGCAATATTCCTGGGTAAAAACCTTCCTGGAAACTCTACAGCTAAATCCTGAGCTGATCCCTTACATTAGTAGTATCCAATCCCCTTCAGATTACTATTAGCTATGTAACCACAACAGCTCTGTGAGGCTCTAAAGTAAAAATCATGATAGGCATTTTGATTCATGAATGAAATCTAGAAGTAGCCAGCATGGAACGAAAGGGGGCATACAGTATTGAGGAGTAGAGTCTTTCACCAATTTAAAAAAAAAATAAAAGAATGCTTAACAAAAATGTTAGGTCTGGACACCAAGCTCACTCTAATGTATATGGGCAAACTCACAGGAAGAGAAGTAAATAACATATGGTCAAGTAACGGAGAGTGACAGTAGAGGAGAACAGTAAGAAGTGAAATTAAATAAACTTGAATCCAGAAAAAGCAATTTTCTGCAAAACAGAAAGGCACCATGCACCCAATTTTTTACGTTTTCTGCTAGAAATACTTTAATTGAGACAGTCTCTTTGAATTTCAGATTTGTTAGTCCTTTACAGAGGTGCTGCTATTCAGTCCCAGACCTTTCATCACAAGGGCAAGTTACATTACGGATCAGCCACACTTACCCTAATGTGTGGTTAGAATCCATTTTTACATCATAAGGGGAAAAAAGGCCTAGGAAATGTTATCTTCTGTGCCCAGTAGAATAAACTCCTCTTTCAAAATACAACTCACTCTGTAATAGCTGTTGGGAGCTGCAGCAGCTCACAGAAGGTTTTGCTATTGAGGTCTAAGACTTGCATCTATGTTTACAGAGGCTGTCAGCTTACACAAACTCCAACTGGACATAACTTCTGATGCCTGCAAAGAAAGTTATGGTGAAGGTTAATCTGTGCAATGTGAGAGGCTTCTAACAAGTGTCTGGTTAAAAGTGAGCCCTGAAGATGTACACCTACAACTCTGTGGGTTCCTGCAGCATAGTTCAGTGCCAACGGTGCCAGCACTTGGCTTCTGGGCCCCAAGTGCTCTGCTGCCCCAAAATGCTTGAGTGTTGCCTTTCACCAGAGCAATTTCCTAGGGCACAGCACAGACTTGATAGGATGACAGAGTCTATGGTCTTCTTCAGATAACTGAGTTACAAGTCTCTGGGAAGCTCCCCCTTGGGATACAGTTTTAACATCTGGTCCCAAATATTAAATAAAAGTAGGGTGCAGTAGATGGAGACTTTTTTCTTTTACTTGCTGTGTATTTAATGGCTCATTAAGCTGCTATTACATATGTAATGGCCTGTACTTGAAAACACAATAGAATCTCCTTGCTACAACTGGTCATAGCTTTAGAGCTCTAAAATTAAATTTAAGGACACTG
Source organism: Scolopax mira (assembly GCA_004320125.1). Taxonomy (NCBI): domain Eukaryota; kingdom Metazoa; phylum Chordata; class Aves; order Charadriiformes; family Scolopacidae; genus Scolopax; species Scolopax mira. The sequence continues at coordinate 47,732 of BJBW01010205.1, forward strand.
GAAGGCCACCAGAGAAGGAATTAAAAAAACTGATCTCCATAAATATCAATGGGTTGCAAGGATGTAAATTCAGCATGTAGCTAAGAAGGATACCTGTATCCATGGCTTTATTGTAACCACGCGGCATCTTCCCCCTCCTATTATCTTGAGCTCCCTGACTGTAATTATGGACACTAAGTCCTGTATGACTCAGTGTCATGTTGACAAAATTATTTGTGAACCGGAAACACTTTAGCAAGACTGTGAAAATATCTTGTTCACTAGTGTCTTGGGAAGGTCTTCCATTGTGTAAAGTTTTATTGAGTATGTAAGTTTTATTCAGTGGGTATAACTTTTTTATAGGTTTGAATTTGTTATTCATCTCTTCCTTCCTCCATATTCCTCATCTGGTCATATATATATTTTATTTACTGGATTGGCTATAATGAGAATTTAGGAATTAAAGAATTGTGCTGCACAGAAATAAACTGCAGTGGATCTGCAATTTTTGCTGCCAACCTGAACATACTCTAAAGGTGAAGCTTCTACACCTGGTCATGGCCCAGATTTTTTAAATATCTAACTGCAGTGATTGCAGTTTCAACAAGGAGCATGACAGATAGAATCTGACAAACCTGCTGCAGCAGTGATGCTGCTGTTCATTATAAGAAATCTCAGTTGTTGGTGAGTGCTTCTTAACATCTTTTGGCCTGTAAAATATGCCTTTATTCAGCTTACCTCAGTTTACCATATAAATAACTTTGGCAACTCCTTTCTAGGTCCCCAGTGGACTACAACTATAAAAGGAAATTAGTAATATCAATTGCACTGGTTTTTTTCTGAAGTACAAATTCAGTCTGTCTCTAAAGTGCTTTGTGAAGTTACCTTGGATACAGAGTCTGGCCCATTGTCTCTGGTGGAAAGTAACATCTTAATTGAAGGTTTTTAGTGGGTATAATTACTTCAAGATCTCCACTGACATTTCATATGGCATTCCAGCTATTTAGTAGTAGTAAACTCATAGTTAAGTCTCTGTGCCACTCTCTGTGCAACTCCGTATTAAAGAAATACCCTGGCACCAAAGTCTTTCAGTTAGAAAATACCTTGTCAGCTAGTCTAGTGTTGTACTTCATTACCAGCAGTTGGGGTGTGTGGATTTGCCTGCTTGTGGAGAAGAGCTGACAGTAGTTCAAATAAGCAGCAAAAAAAAACCTCAGCAAGTGGCAATCTGCAAATGAAGGTGAATCAGTGGTGGTGTGTTGTATTCACTCACAGCTGCTTATTTCTGGGATTCTGGGACTTTCTTCGGCCTCATGGAAACAAAAGACTGATTTTATGGTGGAGACTGCCATGAGGGAAGGCTGATAACAGCTGAGAAAGAATGGCCCTGCACAGTCCTGGCATGATGGAAGGATTCAAGACTAAGGAGAGGGAAATCCAGGGGCAGAAGCTGTTGTCACCAACCTCAGCTATGAGTTAATGAAAAGATGCAGAGCTGCCAGCACTGTCGCTTTTGGCATAAATCTGCTAGTTCAAGACACTAAGCAGAAATCAACTGAAGTTTAGTTCTCCAGGAGGCAAGTTTCTGTGATGCCCATCCCAAGAGTCACTGCTCGGGTCAGCCATGTAGGTCTATGTCACAGGTAATACAGAACTGATGAGAGTATGGCCACAGGCTGCTTTCAGATTTGGCAGTGCTGGCAGGTGTGGATTTGGCAATTCTCAGTGGTAGCCTGCAGCCCATAATTTGTGTCTTTCAGGGATGTCCTAACAAACTAGATCAGGTAGTGCACTGGTAGTGCAGCTGAAGCCACACATTCGGCACCATCTGGGTACTGACCCTGCTTGCCTCTCAGACACACCTCCTGGGCTGGTGTCCCTGCTGATGTGAGGAGAAGGTATCTACAGTGCCTGAGGAGGCATTGCCCTGGTGGTAGCCTCACAGCCAGGAGACAGACTGCAGAGTCCCCCTGCACCAGTCTGCTATCCAGTCTGTTTACTTGCTCTAAAAGATTCCAGTTATGCCTTTTCATTTTCATGCTGAATTAATTACCTGTCCTTCCACACAGATGGCTTCAGAATAAAAATACAGTGCCTGTCCTCAGCTTTCGTTTAAAGCTCCTTTCATACCAATGCAGTGGCTGGCAAAACCCCACATAATAAACCTTGACAGTCAAGTAATATCAGCTAAGGCTCCAGTTAGAGAAGCTGAATTGGAAATATTGATCTTGAGACTGTCCTCCAAAATCTGCATCTCAAGGTTACAGCTATCCTGCATATGTGGAACAGGACAGAGGGCATGAACCCCAGCTCCCCAGGGCACTGCTCTTCTGTCACAGAAACAGAAAGATAGAGGAATAAGGCTCATTGTAGTACATTTGAATGTGGGATAAAACACTTTCTTGCTTAAGACATTTCACCTCATTGTTCATTTCAACAACTTCTAGTTTCAGAATACAGAATGGATCACTTTTTTTTTTTTTTTTTTGGTAAAGCATCTGTGATATTTCATTAAAATAATGGTAGTGTGAGGCCCTGACTTTCTTACAAAAATAAATTAATTTTATACAATGTATAAACAAAGTGTACTGACTTTGCTGCTTTAGTCCTCACCACTAGCCCTAGCACATAAAGGCTGTAAAGTTTTTAAGTGGACACCAGGCATTCTCTGGCTTCAGAGAGGGGCTGCCTTTTCTTGCAGAAATCATGAAATCCATTCAGACATGTTCCCGTTCAATATTAATGACACCTTCCCTCTTTGTAAGTTATAAAAAAATCAATTTGGTCACTTGAGGGATGGGAAATCGTTTTTATTCACTCAAGTTATTTATGGATTTAAATCCCTCATGCCCTAATGGAAGAATATTCCTACCATTATTAGCATTACAGAGACATGGGAACTGAAAGAGAATACTAGGCACTTTATTCATATCTTTACTACAATGAAGGAACATGAGTGAATCTTTGATTTGAGCCTTTGTACCTACAAAGGCAATTGGCTTGGACAAGTAGAGAAAGGACATCTATTTAATCTCATGTGACAACTCCCTATATTTTTTGTTTTAATATGAATAAATTTCATCTTTGCTTTTTGTCAAATTAGTAATGCTTGCAATTCACCTCCACTTGGACAATGTCCAGCAGTGATGGCATTTGTTATTATTGAATTCTTTACAGGGTTCTGAAAATGCTGTCTTCACTGAAGGAGAAAATGTGTTTCTCTAAAACAAACTCCCTCCTGAATCATACAACAAATACTTGAGAGCATTTTAACTGGTCTTACTTCTTATTAAAACATTTATCAATTTGTCTCTCTTAGCCTACTTTCAGAAACCACCTAATAGAACTGTGTTCAGGTCTAACATCTTCTTATGTTAGACCAAAATGTGATTCCAAAATATGTTGAGGAAGGATGGAAGCCCAAGATATTGAATATTAGACTTGGGGGTTCAGGCCTCAGATATGAAATGAAAAAATAGTTAAAGCACGAAAAGCTACAGTCTTGGATGGACAGATGAACCAAGAGAAATAGGTGGGAGAAGGTATTTGTTTTCATATGACAAAAAGCTGAAATTATGAGTCAATGGGACAAAGATTTACAATAAAGCTGTTCCAGATGGCAAAAACTGTAAAAAGAGCTTTTGCCTTGGCAGTTATGAGCTTGTTTGATGGGACTGAAAAGAAGCCAGTGCAAAGTTAAGAATAAACTTTGGAAGAGAGTATAGAAGAATAAGGAAGAGAGAGTAGATCAAAAGGGGTGACACAGGGTGACAAGGTGACAATGGACTGTTGAAAAATACAATAAAGTTTCTTTGAATGCAGGGGATTCTGCACATGCAGCTTTGCAATACCACAAGGAACAAGAGATGGAGGGAAGCATCATCACTCTGCATAGCAAGAATTTAGATAGTTGCATAGAAAGGAAAATGGCATCACCCACAGCAGGAAAATATGTCACAAAGAGCAGTGTTTTTTTCAGGGGGTCATCTAAGTTGGAAAGTATCTTTAAGATCATGTCCAACCATCAACCTAACCCTGCCAAAACCACCACTAAACCATGTCTTTCAGTACCACATCTACCCATCTTCTAAATACCTCCAGGGATGGTGGTTTAATCCCTTCCCTCGGCAGCCTGTTCCAATGCTTGACAACCCTTTTGGTGAAGAAATTTTTCCTAATATGCATCCTAAACTTCCGCTGGTGCAACTTGAGGCCATTTCCTCTTGTCCTATTGCCTCTTACTTGGGAAAAGAGACCAACCCCTACTGAGAAGCTGCAAATGTTGAGTATCCCAAGACAGGTTCCCATAGGAAACAAGCAATGATGTGATGCCTGGATGACTCCACACGTACCTGACTTGGAGCAATACTGACAATTTCAGTCCAAGGGCAATGTCCAGACTTCTACAACAACCCTATTTCACAAGAATTTCTGTTGCTTAGGAAGAATTATCCTCCTTCCTTTAAAGAGGAAAAAGCTGTGGCTGCTAACCGCACACCAAAAAGTATGCATTTCAAGAAGCAACACAAGGTTTTTTCCCAGACTAAATACTTACATGACAAATGTCTAGACTGCACGTAATGGTTCTATCTGCTGCCTGTGATCACAAGACTTGCCTCTTAATTCCTTCTAGCTCCCTCGTGCTTTGAGTTCAAAGCTTTACTGAGTTTTGCAAAGGCAAAGATAGAGAGAGCAAGCCAGTGTGCATACTTCATCAGCACAGACTATTCTCTCTGCTATCTCATATTCACACAGTAAAGTGAAAATAAGTCCAAGAATCAATGTTTGATTAACTCTGCCAAGCAAACTAGCTTGGCATCAAATAAGAAACTCAGCATAGTAAGATTTTTTTTTCCCTCCAGAAAAAGACTGACTGCAACAGCTTATTTTCCAGACTGTTACAGAAGAAAATGTACTTCCATGTTTCAGTTCATTTCACCCATATTTCAAAATGTAACAAATTTAAAATTACACGAATGCCACCTCATTTCTGTTGTACAGCAGAAAGGGCACAAGTTGAAAAGTATTTTTATGCTTCACATAACTTGAATTTCTCAAATTGTTGATTTTCCTTACTTGAGGCAAAGGCTTCAAACCTAACTCTGAGCACTGAAGAACATGATACATGACATCAGCGATCTTAAGGGTCTTTTCCAATCTAAATTAATCTATGATTCTATGATAACTGTCTTTTATTTATTAGCTCTATGTCTCTTAACTTCATTGACCTCATCAGAGTTTATGTGACATACCCATATAAGCAAGATGACAGAACTAAAATTTTTCTACTTCTTACAACTATCACTACCATCTCTACAGCCTTTAAAATGTGCTTTATTCAACCTCAGTAATTAAAAAATATATTTTTTTTACTTACCCTGGATCTGTAATTTTTGAAGATCAAAAGATAACGTTATGTTCCTTTGATGATAAGAAGTGGTTGATAGCATTTAACACATCTAAATATGATTCATACAATACTAAGCAAAGTTCTTATATCTTAACTAGCTCAGAGTGTGACTTGCGTTAATATACAAACATATCAAATAGTGTCTCTGGCTCCTCCCTGAAGCAATTACACCAGAGGGCTGATGAGCTGATGAACTAATGCAGGTTGTTTACCCCTGGATTTCTGCCTTTATGTTGATTCACGCTGATGACTGAAAAAATGTGTGTTAGGTATGAACCTTCTCAAGAGTGGCTGCAAGCAGTTCTTTACTCTGAGGGTGGTGGAGCACTGGAACAGGTTGCCCAGGGAGGTGGTTGAGGCCCCTTCCCTGGAGACATTCAAGGTGAGGCTCCTCAAGGCCCTGGGCAACCTGGCCTAGTTGGAGGTGTCCTTGTGACTGCAGGGGGGTCGGACTAGATGACCTTTGAAGGTCCCTTCTGGCCCAGATGATTCTATGATTCTATGATTCTATCCTTATGCACGCTCTCACTCTCCCTTGTGCTCTCTCACACTCTCTCTCCCTTGTGCTCTGTCGTTTAGGTGAACATTGAAGCCTTTCTCACAGTCAAGGCACATACGCTTTCTCCCCTCTGCTACCCCGTGGGAGGGTAGTATTGCTGAGATGGCTCCCTTCAGTCATATGGTTTGGACTCAGCCAACGGCACAGGCTGCCACTCCACACATAAACTGTATGAAACTTCATTCTTGGGAATTCCAGGGAAGACACTGAGAAGCCTGCAGGGTTTTGAGTAAGGACAGGCACAGAACAGGCCATTTTTTGGTTAGCAGATACAGGCAAGAGGGAACAGCATTTAACTGTCAATAACAGATGCTGTGGGCAAAAAGGGACAAATCCCTTGTGTGGATGTTGGGGGTGTTTTTACATCATAACTGTAAGTATGACATCTCAAACAACATAAATCCTAATAAGGAAATGACATGGGAAAATTGATGGGATTGATGGCATGGGAACTGGAGTCATCTGGCTGTTTACAGAAAGGGTATTTTAATGGAGCAAGTCACCCTCATACTGGTGAGGGTTCCCTTCCTGGTGGGAATACCAGTTTGACTAGATAGCCCTGTTATTTCTGTAATCAACCAGGTTTCTGACTGTCTTCTGAAGCTGCCAGATCACAGTCAAAGCAAAGGTGATGACCTGAGACTACAAGTTCATTTCTAGTAATCAAGGAAACATGGTGAGTTCTTGATTATTCCCAAGAAGGCCTTGGTGGGAATGAGTGTCCCTAAGCCCAGCGCCCTTTTGCTTAAGCTCCCACTTCTCTAATAGTGATCAAATGTTAGTCTTTTCTCAACTTATGATTCAATGTTCCAGCTAAGAAATTAATATGCAGAAAATAAACTTACTAAAGCTCATTCCTTGGGGGAACATGTAATTATGCAGAAATGAACAGAACCTAACTTACGCATTTTTCATTTCCACAAAAATACATGGACTGAGAGCCAGATATTCATTGTCATTCTAGCATCTGAATACGTTTAGGAATCTGGTCTAAAATGTGTACATTTTTCCCCTAAGCAAAATTTAAAAGTTTCATCTAAACCACTTTTAATAGAAAATTATATTATGTTTTTTAAGAGATTAACTACATCCTGCGCGGAGTATTTTTTTTCAGCTGCCAGTTAATTATTCCAACAGCATACCCCAAGGACTGTGTTCATGTGAGATAACACTTTTGTCAGGTCACTGACAGTTGGTTCACAAACCACCTTTGAGGTCTGGGTTATCTCAGCATAACATGCGATTTCTAGGAATCTTACTGCTTAATTCTCATTCATTATTTACATATAGATCCTTTTCTTGGACATTAAGGTTTGGATTTGAAAGCCTTACATATTGTACAAATATAAAAACACAACCTAGGCAATTAAAAGGTAAAAATATTTAGTCATAGGTAGCACAAAACCAGTTTAACAAAGAATGTACCTACAGGGTGCTTAGATCCTTATAAGCATCCTGTCTCAGTTAACTACATAGCAAATTTAGGCACACCAGTAAACATCCAGTCTTATGTTTCATAATTTATATGGATTAAATCTACTGCTGGAAATGTGGTTTTATTAAAGTTATACAGATTTACACTAGTGATGACCAGGCAAATTAGTGTATATGCTTGAAGTACAGCTTAATCTACAACTCTGTTTTCAAGGACTCTGCTACATGAAGGCACTGGAAGCTGCAGAAAATATGTCTTAATACATTGTATTAGTTACAAAGTAATGGGCAATCATATAACAGAAACAGAATGTTAACACACAAGTTAAGAAATCATATTTCTACCTATATTGCTATATTGCATGCCTAGTTATCCAAGCAGAACAGTCTTATCCTAATTATTTTATTAACCTAATCATTCAGTTTAACAATTGGGATTTGTGGGTGGAGAATGGTGGTGAGCAGGAGACAGATAGAAGAGGGACTATAAGGAAAATATTTCAGTTCCTATCACAACATACTCCTCCTGGTTTGTCCCAAACTATGTGCAAGTTCTCCAGAGAAGATGTTCATGGTAAATGAACTCGGGGGCACTTACAGAGACCTGAGCAAGGTGCATCTCTCCCTTCCCCAGCCCAAATAAACCAGGAAAAAAAACATTCCTTAACTGAAATTCAGGGAATAAGCATCAAACCACAAATCCATTCCCTTTCTAGGAGCTTTACAGAGCATACAGCAGTCTTTAATTTATTTGTGTTAATCATGGTCACATACTATAAATGAATCATTTTAGCTCCAGCATAATCTGAACTTCCTATGGGAAGAGCTCAAAAGCACTCTAAGGACACAGAGTTGGTAGTATTGCTCAATAGTATTGTATATAAATGTTGGAATTTGTGCCTGTATAGGGGCACAATAACAAACTAGGAATGTGTTGGACTGTTAGTGTCTCCCCTTGGGGACACCTTCAATGCAAAGTAACATCATGGAAGACACTCTTTGACTATGTTATATCAAGGTGTATCAAGGTGTGAAGATTTTCTTGACTTTTGACCAACAGATGACATCTTCACAGTTCCTTCAGTTCACTCATGAAACTTGTGAAAATCCACGTTTCCATCTAAGAGGAATACACCACAAGCACACATAGTTCCCACAAAGAGAAAGAGTCATAAATCTTATACGATTTTGGCCCCTTTTTTTAGGTAACTTTCTAGATGAATTATCTTTTAGTGACATCACTGTAGAGAGGTTGGTGCTGGTCTCTTCTTGCAGGTAATTAGTGACAGAACGAGAGGGAATGGCTTCAAGTTCCAACAGGGTAGGTTTGGGCTAAACATTATGAAAGAATTTTTCACAGAAAGAGTGGTCAGACATTGAAATAGGCTGCCCAAGGAGGTGGTTGAGTCACCATCCCTGGACACGCTTAAGAATTGTTTAGATGTGATGTTGAGGGATATGGTGTAGAGGAGATCTTTGTAAAGTAGGGTAGATGGTTGACTCAATGATCCCAAGTGTCTTTCCCAACCTAAATGATTCTATGATTCTACGACATCCTGCATTGTTACTACAAAAGGCTTCAATATCATTCACAATCATAACTAACATCTACGCCTTTTCCTTTTCCTATATCTTTACTACCTCTGTGAATACCACTGGAGGTCATTTTTCCTCCAGTTTCATTACATCATGCAAAAGAAGCAAGAAATATGTTACAAAATTGAGTCTCTATTGAGTCTTTGCAATCAGATGCATCCTAATCTATTTCCATTTGTTTTTTTTTCCCTTCCTCCTTTGATCTGATTCTGCAGAAAGTACTTCCAGTAAGATGTGAAACTATAGGAGGAGGGAGAAGCACACTTTTTGCTGCTTCTGCCCTCATGTCCCACGGATATAGAAGAGAAAGTTTTCCAAACTTTTTAGATACTCTTTACTATGGACTGGAGAAGGCTTTTTATCCTGTGGCTTCATGTATTTTGAGTGGCGTACTGGTGTAGGAGAAGACCTCTGTTGGACTAAAGAAAATCCTGTTTCATCTGACACAGGAGCTACTGATAGCTGAGGAAGAAAATAATTCCGAATTCTGGAGTATGTGCTGTAATATTGAATGCAGAGTATAACAGCAAAGAGCAGTTTCATTACACAGGCTTCCTACAGACAGTGGTAGTGACTTGAAAACCAGCACCTCCCTGATGGCATCCAAAAAGAGATTTCTTATTTTAAAAGCAGATCTGGTGATTCTTTGCATTTTTAGGAAAAGAACATAAAGAATTGCAAACAAGTAATGAGATTCTCCAGTTTGTGGTAAAAAAAAAACCCTTTAGTCAGTAAGATGCAACTTCCTTTAGATTAGTGCTACATCAGAAGAGTGAGGTGGAAGAGTGAATGAGGGGCCTGCTAAAGTTTTTTTCATTCTAATATTCTCTTTTTTTGGCCAAAGCAGTCAAAAAGGCATTCTTCCACATGGTTCCTATGAAACATTGCACTGTGTCTTCCCTTAGGCTTGCTTTTAAAGATAAAAGAAAGGTCTCTACAGAGAGGGGTAGAATTTATTTATGTTGTGGACCTGTCTCAAGAACTTCAGTTACAACGAAGCAGAATTGCTTCCACAAGGACTAAAATAAACCTGCAAGATAGATAATTTTTCAGTTCCTCCAGTCAGTGATTCTTCAAACTTCTCTAAACAAAACCAAAGTACACCAATATTATCCTGAAGCTGTCAATTGATCTGTTAACTAGACATCAGAAAGAAACTGATGTCAAAAATATTTTTAGCAGGATGGTCACAACCTTAAAATACCAGGGAGCCTGTTTTGCTATCTCTCTCACATACACATCAAAAATTATCTAGAGTCAGAGTCAATGTAAAAATGCAAAAATAGCTTACTGTTAGCCTAGCAACTGTGGGTGTTCTGAGCTTCTGAATTAAGACTAATATTCATAAAGGTGCAGAGGCAAAACATGCAGAAAGAGAATCCAAACTTACATACGTTTTTGGGGAAAATAACTTCTACAAAATGGCAATTCTAGCAGAAACATGGAAGGTTTTTGTTATCATCACTGAATATCACTGAAATTTTTGGAGTTGGAAGGGACCATAGAGATCATCTAGTCCAACTCCCCTGCCAAGCAGGA